>BRZM01002090.1:29681-70593 GCA_033238685.1 Lates japonicus
ACCAATAAGTTTATGATACTTATATATTTTGTTAGCAAGATAATCTAAAATAAACACCTGTTATGTTTTGAAGCCTCAACCCCAATCTGAAGTAAAAAGCAAATGTCAGGCTGTGTGAACTTTCCCAGTCAAAGTGCTGACATCTCCACCGCTAAGCTTCCCAATATTAATTTACTTAATTTTACTTAATTTTTTTCATTTACCGCAGCCTCTTCTACAAAAGCTTTTCTTTTCTTCTTTTCTTCTTCTTCTTAGAAAGTTATTGATAGTTTGCAAGAGTGGTATATAAACAGAATGTAAAGGCAGACTAGTGGTGGATTGGTTTCATATGCGGTTTAATGTTAACAACCTCTATGTAGTCTCATTTATTTTGCCATATAGCCTTTTTAAGGCGTGAACAAGTGGGGTACTTTCTGCCGTGGTTATGTCATAGAATAAAACTTGAAAATGTCTTGAAGCTTGTGTTGACTGGGCTTTTAGCTGAGCGTTGTAAAAACCCATTGACTGCAGATGGGGAACCAGTAGTGCTAGGCTAACTTACTCTCGGGTTTAGGATCATTCCTGCACTGTATTACATGGTTGTATTATGAAACTTCTAAATACACCCATGTTCTGTGCCTGTGGGCCTCACTAATTGCTCTGTGTATGTGACCTAGATACGGCTTTAGATGTGAGTAATTGAATTGATTCTCTCATGATAGTTTTAGGCCTGTAGTGGTAAGCATCCAAGCATTATATGTTATTGTTTTGTATTCATATAATCATATTGCTCGTGTGATCATCTCTGACCGTCAGATTTATCTGTGGAGTTGTTCAGGGACCTTGACTATGTTAGAGACCAGTGGTCCTGTCTGTTTTGTTATGACCCATTGCCTGGATTCTGGACTTTTTTCGTCTGTTTTACTGCTTTGCCCTCACCTGGTTACCTGTCACTTACCTGATCTGGTTATGATCTAATAAACTTTCTTTTTTACCTCTCCCTGTTTTCTGTCAGATTTGAGTCTATAACCTGTTTCACAGATAACTGAAATTATTCATTTTCACTACTTTTCTTTCTTCCAATATCATTACCATTAAGTTAATTTGCCAAAAGGTAGATTGGTATAACAAGACATGGTGCAAGATGTAATAATAATTACTCATTTGGCTTGAAACCTGAGTTTTCTATGAAATGGCATACCTGTGTCGTGTTTACCTAATAATCAGTTACAGCTGAGCTATTGGTTTGTAGGTGTGAGATTAATGAATCCTGTTTTTTGCCAGCATCTGCAGAAGATCAAGCGCGAGATCTCATCTGAATCTCTAAAAAATGGGTTCAGAAGTCATCAAAGAAATTTCTGTTATCTGGTCAGAGCCATGTTTCCCTTATTCTTCATAAATATTATTATTTCCTGTAAATATGAGTGATCAACACAGCAGTGTCAGTGATGGTTATGATGTAAACCCTGCATCTTAACAGTGTCTCCCCTAAATACAATTTTTGATCAACTCACCCCAACACTGTGTACATTGCCGAAGAGACATTGTCAGCAATAACATAGTGCATCTTCCTTTTCATGCATGTTTCTCATTATTTGTGTGGTGATACAAGTTCAACTTTGCTGTCATTTCTCCACAGCTGCACGACAGTAATGAACTTGAAAGCGTCACCGTTTTTTGCTGTTTGTCTAATAGAAAGTCTGTCACATACTTGCTTTTCTCTCGCTAGCCTGAATATTGTTAGTGCTGGCATCAGAGCTGTTGCTTGCAAGGCCTGTTATTACAGGAAAACCACAAGTGGGACTAATGACATTAGTGACAACTGTATTTCAGTTATCAGTGAAACTGGAGTTTGATAGGTAAGATAGGTTGATAGATAGGTTAATGTCAGTTTCACTCCTTATTTCTCCCCCAGTCATGTGCGTGTCCCGGGTCCCCACTTGGTCACCTGGGGCACCCACATGCTTTAGAACAAACTAATATTATAGTGCAATAAGAAAAATGTTTTATAGTCCCAAAGAGATTGAAAGTAGGATGATGCAAAAATTTCTGACTTTTAAATGTCAGGTTCAGTCTGGACTTGGATGCATGATAATGGAATTTATTAATGATAAAATAACTTGATAACCCATTGCTACAAATACGGTTTCTAATAATGCTTCAGAATTGGGTTTAATGTGTTTGTATATCGCTACCATGCAAACAAAAGAATATGAATGTTGAGAGTATTATGTGTTTTTCCTACCTTTAATGCAAAAAGTCTAAACTTGCAGATCATACATTCCTTTCCCTTTCATATTTATATTCCTCTGAAGTGTTGCAGCACAGTTATCCATTCCTTTATCTGGTTTCACACACTGAATCTTACATATCCGCACAAACTGAAAATAAGTATTTGAGCAAAAACAAATGGAAATTATAATACAATTATCACACTAACCTTTTTCCCCGTTTTTAAGCAGATTTCGAACAATGTTACAGTTGAACTACTGTTGCATACATCAACCACAATTTAACGAAAGCTGTACTAATCATTTGATGCTGCTGCTCTCTACTTCTATCTCTTCCCTTCCCAGATGCTTCCTCTGTCTGCCTGGTTGTGATGGAGTCGGTCCACTGGGCCCAAACACCAATAGTAGGTCCTCCAGGTCCTTGCAGATTTCATTGTGAATCAAATGCATCCTTACTGCCCAGAAACCCCCGTCTGCTCCTTAAACCCTTGAACTGTGACATTTTTGGATGCTGGACTGAGCTGGAGTAACACGGCAGATGATATTAAGTAGTCTCTACGGAAATCTAGACTACAGTGTCCAACATGCATATTGTACCTAGTCTTTGCATAACAGTTTATTTATTTCCTCACACCCATTTTCCCACATCCCGATGGTCAATGGTCACCTCTGTCTACCTCTACACCACTACCTAAGTTTCTGATGAAGAGCAAAATTATCTTAAAAACAACTTTTTAGAATATCTCGTGTCCTGTCAATTTCAGCCAGCCAAAACTGAGAAAATGCCCATATCTAAATATTTCAGGTAAAAATTGTACAGCATATCTCTGAAGGATTTTTGTCGCGGAAATCTGGTCAAAACTACCTTTAGGACTGCCCTCAATTGTGATAAGTGCCTTGCCAAACCTCTGGTTAATTTACTCTGAAGGCTGCAGCTTTTCGTCGTCTTAATTAGTAAATGGAACACACAGAGAAAAGGGTGCCACCCCAGACCTCCAGGTTAACTGGTGGCTACAGAGGAGAGCCATGCGGCAGCTGTAATGTAACATCTGGGTTGGGTGAGAATGTATCAGGAGCTGACTACTGCAAAAGAAAGCAGCTGTGATAATGTGTGGTCCAAGACAATCCAGGCGACACAGTAATATTTACACATTGATAGCCAGTTTTAATATTATATCCTTACTGAAAAACTTGAATCGCTATCATTATGTGCTTCTGTTACTAAAGAATGACACTTTCCACTCCCATACCCTGTTTAGTCATGCCAGGTGCTTCTCATTTAACAAATAAAACATGCTGTGTCCAATTTACTGGTCAATGATGACATTTCACTCTATTAGATACTGTTAATTAATTTTTTTTTAAGTAGACAGGAAGGAGTTTGAGACATTTACATAGTGTTTCACTCCTCCATAACAGAAATATATGGCTGTGAGGCATGCTTTCTAAGCACCTGACTTACAAGCCACAGTGTTGTTGCTCTGGCTGATTATGCGCCAGTTTTCAAAAGCTGTGATATGATATATTAAATTCTCTGTGTTACCATCTAAGGTGGACAGACTGGTACAACATGTAGCAAGTGAACCATAGAAATATTACAGGCTATTTAAAACTGGTTTTTTAAAGAGGAAAA
The DNA here is from genome assembly GCA_033238685.1 of Lates japonicus. NCBI lineage: Eukaryota > Metazoa > Chordata > Actinopteri > Centropomidae > Lates > Lates japonicus. The sequence goes on from BRZM01002090.1 coordinate 33,525, forward strand.
CACTTAGTCTTTCTAATTTATTTACCTGTTTAAAACACCAGCCATTTTATTTTTGTGTGGCAAAAATGATTCAAATAAAATAAAATTTTAAAAAAGATTTTTATTCATTAAAATTTAAATTGAAAATGTATTTTCTGATATGACTGAATGTAAAGGTACCCCCTGCACATCATCACGTCAGCTGATAGTAGTATAGAGACAGATATTTAGTTTTAGTGTTATTAGGCCGCAGCTGAACCATACCACAAACAGTTTTTTCAAGGACTGCAGGAGATCTTGGAGGTCACGCCAAATATAGTTTCACTCTCATCAGCCCCAGTGTTGCACAATGGAGGCATTTCTCTCTGTGGCAGAGGTCTTGGCAAACCAAGACCTTTGTCCTTTGACTGGCTGGTGCTACTATCGCTATGATGTGGAGACAGCATGGCGCAGTGGTTAGGCACTGTCAGCAGTGAGACTATAGTTTAAACTGGCATCTTCCTTCTTCCTGTGTGTGGATGCAAGAAACAAAATGAGTTTCCAGGTGGCCAGGCTCACCCTTTACTACAGCTGTGTGTATGGGACCTCAGACATGTGGAGGGAGGTGGAGCTTGTTAAGCCACGTTGAACGGAGCTATCTTGATCAGGATGCTTCCTCTGAGGTTTTTTGAGAACATCCAACATCCTCTCTTTGGCTGTTGAGTGATTCTGAAATGAGACGACGAACATAAGCTTTTAAAAAAAAGGGGTTAAACGACTTTAAAAAGTACACATCTTAACATAACTGGATAAGTTCAACGAACAATAACCATTCAAAATCATCACTTAGGACATTACTAAAAAATGACTGAAATGTAAGAGCATCTATTAGGTCGTTTATAGTATGTGTGTTGTTGTACATGTGGTCAGGACTACCTTTTTACAAAATGAAAGTAGAAGGATTTGTGTAAAACTGTAATGTGTATAACAGGGAATTGAGGGGAAAATGAGGAGATGTAAGAGGAGAGGAGTTACAGGAGATCGACAGTTCCATGACCATAACATGAACTGGAAGGGTCATTTATTAGTTATCACACCTTTACATTAGAGTTTTACCTCACATCCTATATGTAATTGATTAATCCTACACCCTCAAAAGGATAAGCAGAAAGATTATGTGGGTGGATGGATGAGTGGGATGTATGGAGTTGCTAACATAATTTGAGGATTAGATCATTGCCTGAGGAATTACAATAATTAGCAAGCTATGCAAAGTCCTCTATCCATTCTTTTTCTCTCCCATCATTCAACGTTTGAAAACTTATAAATTGATATTGTACTTAAAACATATTTATAAAGAGCAATAAAGATGTGGGCTATCATGCTATTACAACAAACTCACTGAGACTCAAATGAACCAACTATGTGGCTAAACAATATTTAGCCACTTCTAGATTATAGAAGTAAAAGTTACCTGTCCAACATAAATGTCCAGAGAAAAGGCTAAAGACTAAACCACTGTGTCACTGTGACTGCCCTGCAGCTCCAGCCTTTCCTGCCTTCCACCTAACTGACCTCCCCGACTGCCTACTCACCCAGTCCCTCATTTCCAATTCAATGCTCTATAATATCCATCTCCACCGAGACTCTACCAGTCTGTTGTGCCATTCCAGTTGTAACTTTCAGTCTCACTTCCCTGTTTGCTTTTGACTTTGCCTATTCCTTTGCCTTTTTCTGGTTCTGGTTCTCCAGCTTGTCTGTTTCAAATTACTGCCCACCCTGACTTCGACTCCTGATCACAATCGCCTGCTTTTATCAGCAAAACGCAAACAAGGTGAACTGTTTTAACTTTGTTGGTGCAGCAGAGTCGCATTTGAGTCCTCCCCACCCTGATCCGTTAAAGGCAGAACCAACAAGGAAGTTCTGATTTCATTAATAAATCATAAAGTTATTGAACACAAAGTTGAAGTACTTTTTTGCACCCACTGTAAATTGTGCAGTTTTCTCCTCATCCTCCAAACCTCTTTGACTGGACATCATTGCCTGTATCATCATTGCTCGCCCGGCTATCAGTGAACGAAGAAAAACACTAGGGAGACAAGTCAGTTCACAGATGCCAGACTTTCCTCCAGTTTTCTTTTAAAAAACTAAAGAGAACAAAACAATTGGGGAAATACATAAAAAAAAAAGAAAACTCAACTAAATGATCTCAAAGAATTGTCTTTCAGAATGGCTGTTGTCTGTCTGCCAGTGTACTGAAGGCACCTCCTCACCCCTGACACTGCGGTTTTGTTGCAACTCATATAACCAGAGACTTGAAACTTATGTGACATTTCTGAGAAACACAAACCGAATTGCTAAGGAAGGCAGGTTGAATACATGGACTTTCACACACTGAAGACTGTCACCTTTCTAGACTTTCCATTATACCGCGGAAACTTTGAAACGCTGAGCTATTACATGGATATGTTAAGTGTTTATGTTCACAGCCATCATGTGTTGCAAATGAAAAATGGTAATTTTATTTTTGTATTTTCTTTTGGTTTAAATGACCTTATTCTGGCTTTTAATTTACTTTAACATGATCATGTCAAACACAGTATAGTACTTAGTGGTGACAGGTGAAAGTAACAAAGCTTCTGTACGGTAAAGTAAAACATCAGCCACAAAATTGTTAGCTAATCAGCATCATGTGGTTTCCACTCACAGATTAAAACCACTCTGCTTGACTATGGAGCATCCTAGTTAATTGGCAGCCTCTGTAGTTTTGTCTAGTCTGATATTTTACACATTATCTCTTACAGGTGTTAGGGACATATTTTCTCAGTGTGGAGCTCACTTCACTTTCAGGATGCGAAACTGCAGCAAGGAGCAGTTTCCACAAAGACAGACTTTGACTATGGCTTTCACATCTAACTCTGTTGGCATTGCAATCATCAATAATCATCTGCTGCACAAAGCAGCATAGTTACAGCATTTAGTTAAATTAAGACTTTTTCTAACACAGCACAAGATGCAAAGAAAGAAATATTCAGAAGATAAACTCCCCAAAATACAGAACCACAGGACCAAAGACATGACGCAAATGGTACGACGATATGTTAACATTAGATGTACCTGGTGCCACTGATCAGTGAGTGTCATATATCCTTTGTCATGAAGTCCTCGATCTTAGTTTGCCATTAATTAGCTTTGGGGTCAGTGGCTAATTTTTACGCTTAAAATGAGTCAGTCTTTTTATTTTGAAACTGTTTAACTTGCATTAGACTAACCTAAGAGGAAAAAAATTAAGACTGGCCTAACACTACAGACCTGTCTAAAATTGAAACCAGTCAGAATGGCAAGAATGATACATGTATAGCTCATTCCCAAGAGAAAAAAAGTCAAAAGTCATGGATTAAACAAAGAAAAGTTACATAAAGTCAGCATTTATATGGATTCATAATTTCCTGCACTGGGTTTGTGACTGATCTCAAAAGAGGAAATCTTTCTTTATTTCAAAGCAAACCAGAAAATGAAGATTAAAACTTATTTTCTCCAAAGGTCAGCATGTGAGGTTCCCCTCAAGTCCTGAGTGCTTCAGAAAATTATGGGTATTGAAATTGTATACATGTGTGAATGGAGCATGAACAAACTGAGGGCAGTGTGACATTTGACCTTTACATTGAGTGAGTATCGTTAATGCGTTTGAGCTAGTAATTATTTTAAGAAGGTTAATACATAAAGGAAAGAAAGAGGGGTGAGGTGAGGAGGGATTAATCCGTAAAATTGGCTTTATAAGAAGAGCAAACGTTCAGTCTAATGGTAATGTTCAGAGATACTTTCAGTTTCTGCCACTTTCACTACTTCCTCATACCTCTTCATATTCATCTGTAACAAAAATATGGGAGCAACTAATGCAGAGTCTGCACAAGATCCATGGGACAATGCAAGTGATCCAAGGGATAGGATGTTAACATTTGCAGAAGCTATGTAGGTAGCATCAACCGCACATCACCCAGAAAGTCTGTAACACCTCGCGGCACCTAGGTAATGGATGGTGCCTAATTTTACTCTCAAGCATACAACACAAAATGTATATTAAGTAAATAAATAATAATAACATAAAGAATATTACACATTTTGCTTCCTCTGCTGTGCAAAGTATGATGCAATGTAAATCACGAAGCATTTCAAACCTGGTTGAAACAACCTCAGCTTAATCTGGGAGGCTGCAGAGAAGCATCCAGCTTCAGCTGAGGTCTTGTTTCGTGAAATATAACACCCTCACTGGAATCACAAAAAGTAAGGTATATTTGTGTTTTGTTATAAAATCTATTTTATCTGAAGCAATGTACATTTTTGCTACATTAAATAACCATTTCACCTCGTCTTTACAGAAGTTAAATAAATACCACCACTAAGGTTTTGAAGCGTAAGTATTTTCATGTCTTATATCCTTGTAACTGAAGTCTTTTGAATGAAATATTCATTCAGCATTATATATTTTCTGTGGTTGATATATTTCTTTTCTTTTTGTGGATCTATTTCTGTCAACCGGCCATGTTGGTTTGAATTGCTTTTAGCCCACTGACAGACTGTTCTTCAAACTCCTTTATTTCTCCTTTATTTTCAAAACTTTTCTTTCTTTTTTTCTTTTTTTTGAAACAGTGGAGAAAAGAGAAGGAAACAGCTTACACTGAACTAAATAGTGTAAATATGAACTGTAAATGATTAGACTGTCTGGCTAACTAGCTTTACCACCTACCAGGCAACGCTTGCATTGCATTCAGAGTGTTATAAGAATGGGAAGAATAAGAAAAACACCCCTAATCTCGGTTATTCTAACATGATTAGCCCTAATGCTACATGCACGTAAGAAGAAAATAATCTACCTTTTTTCTTAATTCTACAGATCAAGTCAATTTTGTGAATCTCTCAAGTGTTCAGCTTACCAGGTTCAGATTAGACATCGTCCACCCAGGCTAAAAACCCACCGGAGCAATGTCCCAGTCATGACTGTTCCTGCAGGTGAACTTATGTTACTTAATTATACTTAAATAATTAACAAATGCATGGGTAAACTCTTTATGTTTTGGTTGAGTAGCACTTTTTGGATCCATTATTCTCCATTATTCATTATTCTGCTCATTCTTGTGACATCATCATCATAGAGTTACTCTAGATGTACAAGAAAAGTCCTATTAATTTATGAATGTATCACAAAGGGTCACTGCAACAGAGAGAGGCATCAAATCCCTACTGACTGATATCTGTAACTGTTGAATTTTTTCTCTTTAACTGTGGTTTTTGGTATGATTACTGGCCTAAAATAATTCCTTAAAATTTATACAGGTGCCTCTTTCCTGCCTTTACAGATGACAAACCTTTACTGAAAGATTTTGTATTTAGAAAAGTGAGGGAAAGAGGCTCTAGCTGAGTGCATATATGGTCTGCTCACTAATATTTTGTGATTTTACTGCAGAGCTTGAACATGAACCTGAAGTCACCATGACAACAAAACTTTTAAATGGCACTCGAGCAGTGACGCTAACTTGGAAGGTAAACCAGGAAGGATGGAAAAACAACACCAAAGCATCCAGGCATCCAAACATTTAAAAATTCCTGCATACAAATTTGAAGGACAAATTAGTCCTATATAGGACAGAGGTCAGAGAGTAGTGTGTTTTCAGAAAATCAAACATCAGAAATAGTAATAACTACTACAGCACTGGTCAAAAGGTGTAGAACACCCCCATTGCTCCAGTTTTTATTGATATTAGCGCAGTGCCTATTCAAAATGTGCCTCTCGGTAGCTGCTGATTGTTTGGTCTATGTTAATCCATGTTGCAGCTTGTGGTATAGAAAGTATAGAATAGGTATAGAAAGTGCAGTCGCAGTTTAGTTACACCCTTCTTAAAACCCTGGCACGTGTGCACTGTAAATTGTCTGGATGCTGCAACGTCCTTGTAGTGTAGTTCCACTTTTTTGTTCATGTCAAGTGACATGAATAAAAGCAGTGTCTGAAGCTTTCTCAAGAACCATTCATCAAAGAAAACTTCACAGTCAACACTGCACTTCCTCGGATCCCCAGCAATAAACCTGTGAAGTCTGAAGTCAGATTGGATGAGCACTTGTTGAGAAAAATAATGGACAGACAGACAGACAGAGATTCCTCCATTTATTATCAGATTTAAGGAGTTCAAGTAGAGTTTTAGACAGCTCATGAAAAATGTTCAATTGCACTGGGAGCAGCATGTAACTTAGCACACTTTAACAAAACCACTGACAATAAGAGCAATTGACACTGCATAAGTCAAAAAAACTTTAAATACTAACTTCCAGTATTACCAGTGCAAGTAACCTGGTACATATGCTGTACTTCACTCTGTGCTCTACATGTTGGCTTCAGGACCACCAGTGTGTCTCATACAGGAGTTTCTACCACTTTGTTTTTCAAATTAGTTTTTCCATTTTATTTGACTAATTTGCCTGTTGCCCCAAAGCAAAGGTTTACCATTCAGAGCTAATTAGATATTAACTATTGCCTTGTTCAGTTGTTGCAGTTTTCTGTGTTCGTCTGAACTGAGGTCTCTTCTGCTCTTCAGCCGATGCCGCGTGCAGCAACAGTGAGTGGAGTGACCTACAGTCTGGAGGACACACAGTCCTCTCATGGATGTCCTTGTGCGAATAAGACAAAGACACATGTCGAGACAAATAAATACACTATTTATGTGTCATACTCTGCTGTCAATATCTCTGTTACCGCCATAAACGCAGCGGGGCATTCCCCATTGGCAAATATACAACTACCGGCCAAACCTGCTGCAAATTTAAAAAGTAAGCCCAAGTGTTTGAGAATGCTTAAATGTGTCACATATAATGTATCTTTATCATTAAGCAGACCTTAAAGACTTTTTTTCTTTTCCCCCTGGCAGTTTGTGACAACACTGAAAAAGAAAAAATGAAAAGGAATACTTGCAAACAGTGGTACGAGCTTCAAGATCGAGAGCCGAAGCCAGAAAATGTGATAACTTTAGTGAGTAAGAAAAACAAAGGAGCGAAGCAAATAAAAGCAAGTAAGTTGTATTTAAAGTTCTTTTAACCACACAACTTCATCATCTCTGTTCTCCTGTCCAATTACTTTGCACCAAATTCGATTGACAAGTTCAAGACATCCACTACATTTGGTTTTCATTTGTAGAAACACCACATTAACTTTTATCTTGTTCATATAATGCTGTGGCACACTTTCACCTGAAATATTTTCTGCACTATAAATCACTTTCTGTGTCTGTTGCAGGCGTTAAGGACTATGTTCGCTACCTTTACTTTGAACACAGATGTGATGGTGGAAAGCCACGGACAGTTAAAATGTGTCTCTATTACAAAAAAGAGGGTGGTAAGTGTCTTTGAAGTAGATTTCTCTACATACTGTGTTCACTGTGATGCACACAGTCAGCATAATTGTCGAACACTCAACTTAGCCTGCCAGCTAGAGGGGCTGCAACAAATTGGACAAAAATACTCAAGTACTGGCCAACAGTGAGCACCTCTTTTCTGCCATTTTTGCTGCGTAGCTCTCGGGGTGGTGATGTCTGTCTGGCGGTTGAAATATATCAACAACTATGGGATGGACTTCTGTGAGGAGGAATCCCATTGACTTTGTGATCCCCTGACTTTTCCTCTAGCCACAATTAGGTTGGCTTTTTTCTTTAAAAAAAATTAAATGTCTATTACATGGATTGTTATGAAATCAATCAATATGTCCAAATTTCGATTTGTCTTACTCTTTGATTTACGACCAAATACCTGCATAGCTAAAGACATGTTCCTATCAGCCTCAGCTGCACTTGCTAATTAGCAAGCATGCTAAACTAAGAAAGTGAACATAGTAAATGTTATAACTGCAAACATCAGCTTGTAGTTATTGTCATTATGAGCATGTTCGCATGCTGATATTAGCATTTCACACCGTTGTGCTTGTGCATGGCTATAGTCTCGTGTTCCCCCCAGCTGTGCAATGAAGCATGCACCAGTCCCACTGTTCCCAATACTGATTCAAAAACCTAAATTCAGCTACTGGTCAATAATGACCTTTTTCTTCAGATCTGTTCGCTGGATATAACTGACTGGTAACATTCTTCTATGTGTAGATGTGTGTATTACAGTCACAGAGCACAGCAAAGTTTGTCTCCTCACAGTGTAAAAGTAAAATCAAAAGTAGCTTTTACCCTATTTTTTCTTTTCCTCATCAGCACCACAGAGAGAACCACAGAACTTCACTGTTATTAGTGAAACATTCGATTCCGCTAACCTGTCCTGGGAAGCGATTGCCATTGAGGACCAACGAGGTTTTCTCACACACTACAGCATGTGCAGCGAGAAAATCAGCTCCCAGGATGAGCGGAAAGGTGTGAAAGTCACATTCCTATTCATCTGAAACTGTTTACCCCACAAAGCCAACAGAGCTGAAAGGGACGCAAACTAATTTCCTCATTTCCTTGTGTGAGGAAATGAAACTTATCAATAACACAGTTTCATGAATTTTACAAAATGACGACAGCAGTGTGTGAGTTTTTCCGCATCTCATTTCATCAGAGTGCCGTAATATATCAGCATCACTGTTAACATACCGCCTGGAAAACTTGACACCTGGGGCAAAATACAACATCAGCCTGGCCGGAGTGACCCAAGAGGGAGAAGGACCTTCAGCCAAATTAACTATATACACACAGCCAGAGAAGCCAGTGAATGGTATACAATGTCATGTTGAAAGAACTTTCCTGTTTTACATCATGTTAAATATAATTTGGTGGAGCAGTTTTTTTTTTTAAACTCATTTTACATATCTTCCTTTTCTTCCCCCAAATTAGTGTGGTGGAGTTTCGGCCTGCTGTTTGTGTTCTTTTTAAGCTCAACAATGTGCACCATTATTTTAAAGAGGTACGTACCTCCCTACTTTAAATATTTTGTATTTTGGGACATACGTATTAATTACTGTACAAACTACAGTATGCACTCTCTTTGTAAGGAGATTTGATGAAATTTTAATATGTCTTGACTTTCTTTTTATATAATGCAAATAGGTATGGCTACAAGTAACAATTACAGAATAATATCACAAATTTTATTTCATTTTCCAGGATGCTCTTAAGTCATTTGTTTTACTTTGTGATGAAACCACTGAAATGACTGTAGGAAATATTAAATGTAGTGTAACAGTAGCACAAATAGAGCAAGCTGACTTAGTTTTATTATAATTTAGCATTACTGAAGCTAGACGCTATGTTAACAACTCCCAAGAGAATATTGAATTAAGTAAGGGTGCATTTTACTGTTGATGAATTCATCCTAGTTTCTTATTGTCTCTACAGTTATATAATCTCACTTAAATGTCACTGTGTGTAGGGTTTTCATAATACATTTCATATTACTCTGATGGTTTACAGTCTCTGTGAACATTAGTGCAGTTTATGTGTTCTGTTTATTCAGCGTGTATTCAGTTTTACAGAATAAAGGCATGGCAGCTTTAAGAAATTTTCGTTATCTAAACAATTGTTTTATTTGCAATTTCTACTCTGCTCTACAATTTAGAATCAAAAATAAGATCTTCCCTCCTGTGCCGACACCCGTCATTCCAGATTTCTTCCCCTATCAGCCGGAGAGTCAGGTAAATCTCACACACAGACTGCACTTTACCTGAGCTTAGAATTGCTTAGTATGTGGGAATTTTTTTACTCTTTCTGAAAACCTGACAGCTGCACTTTATACACTAAAAGTTCACCACATAGACCACCAAAAATCATCCTTCATTTAAATTTGGCCGCCTTCCCTTCAAAATCGTCACCTTGTGCAGTGATACATTTCATTTTGGGAGAGAAGAAGAGGTTTTAGGGGGCTAAATCCAACTGTCATGTGTTAATCTGACCTACAACAGGAGATGCTGGAGGAGAAAGAGGAGGTGCATGAGCTGATGCTGTCCCCACTGCACCCAGAGGTGAAGTCTGTCTCTGAGGATGCAGAGGAGACCACCGCTCCCCACGGAGAATGGGATGCTGGGAGTGACGAGGACATGGGGGATGAGAGGAGTGATTCAAGGATGTCAGGAGAAAGCAGCGATGAAAGCCCTGGCTCTACAGACCAGGCACTGAGGAGCTCCAGAGAAGGAGAAATAACAGATCTTGAACAGGTGGACAATGAGATCGCCATGCTGATATACAGGAATGGTTTGGTCTTTGATGTGAGGACAGATTAACATTCACTTATACTAAAGATTTAATGAATACTTTTCTTGTTTTTTCATTTTGAAAAATGATGAATCTGCAAAAGCATCTTTTTAAACATTTGGTTTTTCCTGTTTGATGTGTGTATTTTTGAATTTTGTCTGACATTTGTTCTGTACTGTGGATGGTAAATCCTCATTCAATTTTTGAATATTTTTTAGGTTTTCCAAGACAATAAAATTGTGATGATTCACAAATTTTGTTTTAGTGTCCTGCCTTGGAATGGCAATGTTGATCAGTCAGTAAACTGTCCAGACATTAATGGTCCTCAGAGGACGAATCCTACTGACTTTGCTGGTCCCTTGACTTTTCCTCTAGAGTGAGATATATCAAGAGTGGACTGTTTGGTATACACATTCATGTTCTCCTCAGGGTGGATTTTAAGTAAGTTTGGAGATCCTCTGATTTTTCCTCTAGCCCCATCAGCCTCAAATCTTATGTCCAGTACTTTATGTCCAAATGGACATGACCTGCAAAACAAAAACACAAACAAACACCAACCTATAAATCATGTATACCATACCTTTAAGTTAAAAAGAGGGAATATCTTTGACAAACTGTTTAGGAATAAAATTTCTGTTCATAATTTATCAATGAAAAAATAATAGTACCACCCTCTGATCAACAAATACATTTATTTTTCCACCACTGAAACTAATTTTGGATCTCAACAGTCATACAGTCTGACATCTGCATTAAACTCATTGAAACTATTAAATATTATAAGAAAACCATAAAACTTTAAAACATAAAATGAAACCTGAGACTGCTAAAACAACGAAGCAGTGGTTGTAATGACTGAGCCTGTGAAGAGGTGAATGTGTAACAGGAAGTGGTCACAACATCAACAACACACACAAAAAAACCCAATGGCCTTTAAAAAAGTAGTTCACACAATGTGGAGATAGATTAGTCACGAGCAAAGAAACTGCTGTGGTGTGTCGATCTGCCTCGTTCAAACTAGAACATGTCACGTTGAGAAATTATGACAGACTTACTGCATTTTCTACCACACTGCACTTTAACTTCTCAGCAGAAATAAAGGTCTTTTCCTAGTTCCTTGTTTCATTGTGGCTCACTTCAGGGGAGTGAAACCAATCAAGAACGCTGCTCTATTGTGTCACGCACGACAGTCAATATTTTATCTAATACCACATCGAGATTAAAATCAACTGTACTGACCACAGACACCAGGCAGGTCTGATAGTGACAAGTGGTTAAAATACTATCAGAAAGTGTATAAATGCAGTACAGGCACATATCTTCCGCTCTTGTAGACTTGAGTTTCGAGAGCTTATTTTATCAACATTTATAAGTACGGTTACACTTGAACTTGGGTGTATGTTTGGTTTGGTGTGGACATGTTTTTGTCTGATGGCCAATATGGACATTTGTGTATGTTTGTCATTTTTCAAGCAAAAATGACAAACATTATCAAGTCCCATTTTCTCAAATATGATAGAAAACTGAGTATATTAGGTTTTGCACTGTTTGTACTGTGTAATAAAACAAGTAATCTTGACACGTCAGCTTGGACTGTAGGTATTTGTATCTAACAATTTCCATTTTCTGACATTTTGCACATAAATCGATGATGAAAATAACTGGTGGCTGCGGCCCCATATCTGAATTTTTTTTTCCACTCCACCACTCTGGAGCCAATAAACAACAACTACCTGTCTAAAAGGAAACCAGTATAAATGTAGACATGTGACAGTGGTGCCTCCCAGTGGTCAGACGCTGTCAGTACAGGGGGAGGACGGATAGCAAACAGCCAGTAGGAGAGGTCATCACCGTCTTTACCTCAGGACCACAGACAGACCGCTGCCCTACGTCTGTGCCTGAACAACAGGCTGTTTACACACTTTTCAAGAACACCATGAACTGGCCAATCGTGCCGTTGACCTTCTGATAACAGTCCTGAAAATGCCCTATGCCAGCTGCCCTGTACTAGAAGATGGCGGAGTCGGATGGTGGGGATTTTGCCTCGAAACATCCGCAGAGCAGGTGAGTTAAGCGGGGTGAGGGTGGGAAGTGTCTGTGGAGTCTGGCTGATCCCTCGGTGTTACCTTACACGAAGTCTCCACGGCTCCGGGACTGCAGCCCGGTCCGAGCCCGTTCGAATGTCCCGGGGCTTCGGCTTTACACCAGGAAACACCGAGGAGCAGTCCGGCCCCCGGACATCCACACTGCTTGCGTTTTCTTATCGTTAACCAGCTGTGGAAATAAACTAATAATTGTCTATTTAGAGGAGTTAACACACTTTATCCAGTCTGCTGTTTTACAAGAGGTGAACTTAAACACATTTGTTTGCACGATTTGAAATAGTATTTTCCTTAAGTTTAAGGAGATACCTTGTGTGTTCAGCTTCCTTCCTCTTGTTTACTTAGGACTAGTGTCTGAGTGTAGGTAGGTAGCGGTGTGTTCGTATGTATAGGGGTGTCTGTGTACATTATATATATTTAATAGTATTAGTATTCCTGTGAAAACGACCAGAAAAAATACATATTAGCATTGCTAAGTCAATACCTTCAGTAATTTGTTGGTAATTGATGCTGTTATGATGCCATTGTTGATGTTACTGCCATGATTAGCTTGCCTGCAACATTAAACACACTACAGCTGCACCTAACGATTGTTAATCCATATCAATCCATATCAAACAATGGTGAAAAACTGTCAGGTCTTAACATTGCTGATTTTGTCTGACTAAAAAAAAAAACCAAAAAATTTTACAATCATATATGACAAATCACAAAGCAGCAACTATTCACAGTTGAGAAGCAGAAACCACCAAATATCTGGAAGTTTTGCTTGATAAGGGACTCAAATGATTAGTCAGTTCTCAAAATAGTTGCAGATTGTTTCTCTGTCAGTCGACTAATTGTCTCAGCTTCAGAACCAGCTAAACACATTGAAAGTTAGGTGCAGACAACAGTGTAACAACGACAGGTCTAACTGGCTCCACATTGCTTAACAAAGTTGCACTTTCTGAGCAGAACTCTTGTTCTGACTTGATTAAAATCTGATATAACACCTTGACTGATGTCAGTTCTGACAGATACTGGATTTTTATCAGCCAGTCATTTTTTTACATAAATGCAGAGCATAAACATTTTTAGATTTCTTCAGTTTGGTTGTTTATGGGACATAGAAAAGCACAGGTGTACTTAACAAATGAATGATGGATAAATTCCATATTGCGGCTTCAGTTTCAGAGTCCTGGTGTTGTGCATGCTGCCTCACTATCACTCTGTTGTGGTTTACAGGAATACCTGGATATAACCGACCAAATGTTCATGTTATCAGTAACTAACACCTGTGGTTTTCCTACGAAGTTAAAATGTCTGCTGTGAAAAAGGCATGCTGTGACCATGATATATGCAGAGTGGGACATGCTACAGTTGAAAAATAAACATCTGAGTAGACTACCATATTTCCCTGAATATAAGACAAACTCTTTTTTCCAGGAGCTGTTATTTGAATCATTTTCCCTGGCAGAGTTTTTTACCGGTGTAAACAGTCTGGAAAAGTAAGAAAAGTGTTGTATCTTAAATTATTGTTCAGTTGATAACAGAAAAAATAATGTTGTTGATCCCTCTACACACAGACCTAAATGCTTCATTGCTTCAGTCGTCAGCCCATTTTCATTTAATATTTCATGACCTAATTTCTGCCTGGTATTAACCTGTGATCTGAATATGAAAAATGTTCCACTCAAACAATGGGATCTTTTTCCCTTACACTCATATGTGGTGCATGAGTTTTTTGTAATCTGCCTGCTTTGTAATTGGATGCCATTTTTGGGTCTCATTTAACAAAGCAGGTCAGTAGAGGATGCACTAACCAAAACTATCATGGCAGTTGACACAGTACAACTGGGACTTCTCGCTCTCTTCCCACTTAGCAATGTCATTTCTACCTTTGCACTGGGTTGGTCGTCAGATGTTTTGACTTAAAAGTGGTTCTAGGAAGATTTGAATACTCTCAGAAGTTTGTGGTTTGTTGACATTTTCATCCACAATAATGTTACCTCCTCTACCCAGTGTGATGGGTTTTACACCTATGATACTAATTCTATCCAGCATGATCATACCTCTAACTGGTGGATTACTTTCTGTTTTCTGTGCCCAGCAATGGGGTGTCCCCACTGAGTGATGGCATTTCTCCTCATAGTAATGTTGCTTCATTAGTATATACAGATACCTAATTTTATTACCCCCTGGTCCACTTTAGCTGATTAGATTAATTTCCATCAATCTTGCTGTGTGAATCTACACATCTAGTCAACACCGAACACTACCTATCCAGATTTTATTAAGCTTTAAAGCCTGTTTGACCAGCATAATAACTCACAGCAGCATATTTTATATTAAAAAATGTAATATAAAAGTTCATTTTCGAATATAAGCAATTGGAAAAAAGTTTTATTTGGCAAGTGCAGGATCCCTTTGATTCACTACCAGACAAGGCCTTTTTCTCTTCCAGTAGTGAAGTAACAAGAATATAATTTCGCGCTGTACTTTCGGCCTCGGAAACACAGTGCAACGCCAATTCTCCAGGCTTGTCTGTCTTGCGGCTCAGGGCCAATCGTTTGACGTCGCTGGCCATCAACGAGAGCTTCCAGGTCCACAAAGCTGTGCTGGCTGCCTGTAGTGACATTTGCGGGTTAGTGAACCATGGAGTTTCACCCATTTATGGTTTTTTTAATTAGGGAAGATTCTAGCTGATGCTCAGCCAGAGCAGCTTATACTGAGTGCACTGTTAGAGTAAGCTGCAGTCTACAGATCAACTATATTCAAGGCAAAGGTGGAGAAATGTGATACTTAGAGACAAATGCAAAATCATGCACCAATAGTGCTTGCTTTCATTTTTCCTTTGATTTGAGCCAAGGGTAATACTTAACAGAATTTATATTTATGAGTTCCAACTGATTATAAACTGAAAGGAGCGTATTCCAAACTTAAGTCAGAAAGTTTTAAATTGAAAATTAATTAAATTATTAAACATAGATAAAATACAAATGTTTAATATCTACTATGCTTTTGCACATTTTTTTACATAGCAGTTTTGTACATCTGGACACCACCAGAGACTTAAAACAAAACAATAACCCAGAAAGACAGAAGCTTTTCACATCATACAGTAGCTCTATTATTTATAAATTATTATAAAATTACAACGATGAGATGGAATTATAAAATGTCATGTTTTTACTGACTTTTTCATGTTTCAGAGCAATGTTTAATGGAGGCATGAGGGAGTCAAATCAAGACAATTATTGAGCTGAAGGGTTTGTCTACCGTGGCTGAAAACACATTATTGACTTTGCCTACAGTGCAGCGTCACCAGACCTGACTGTATTCAGGATGTCCTCGAGCAGCCGCGGTTTTTCAGGATGGTCCCAGCTGTGAGCTCACAGGGTTCCTCGTCGGCGTATGAGCGGAGACCTGTCACACTGGGCCAGATGGCCACCACTTTCAGCCTGTCTTCCTTAAAGGAGTCTGTATTTATTCACCATTACTCTCACAAATTGCAGAGGAGGAGTACTTTCTGCACATTCCTGCTGAGCGCTTTTGTCTTTCCTGCAGAGCAACAAACTGAAGAACGGTAGCGATCGACCTCTTCCACGCCGCCATCAGGTGGCTCCAGCATGACGAGTCTCGCCGCCTGGCTCAGCCCTGCCACGTCCGGCCTCGCCCGCGCGCCTCCTCAGAGCTGTGACAGTGTTCAGACGTGGTGACATCATGGTGAGGTGATGCAGCTTGGGTATCTCCTCGAGGCCTTCAATTACCAGATCCTTCCTTCCGATGAAAGATGAGATGCAGTCTCGCTGGACGTCATCCATTTGACGCTGCGCGTCACTCATCACTTTTGTGGACGCTCACACCGACAACCACCCCACAGTGAGCACCAAGGTGTACCATTTCGACATCACCCCGCCAGTTCAAAGAGCGACAGAGAGATGGAGACGGGTGCAGCCATGCTTGTGTTGCCGCATCGATAACTTTGTGTACGCGGTTGTGGGCAGCACTTGCAGTAACCGCAGCGGGCGAGGGGCGCGGGTGGACAGCTGTTTCCGCTACGACCAAGACCTGAGCCAGTGGTCAGATTCAATCCATGCAGGAGGCCCGACCAGTTTGCTCAACGTGCTGAACGGACAGCTGCACGCCAATCGGAGGGCTAATCGATCTGGCAGTCTGTCGTTCAGGAGGTTAATGTCTCAAAAAGAACGTAGTACTTATGTGGAAACCATTAAAACGCAGGATTTGGGGTCGCGCGGGACTCCCGTGAGAAACTACATCTCAGGGGTTACGCTGCCTCACTGGACGACAAGAAAACTCTACCGCTATGATCCGGCATCAGACCAGTGGGACTTCAGAGCCCAAATGAATGAACTTAGAGGTTGCATGATCGCACCCAGGGATCGGGGTTTACGCCTGGGCGGTCGATGACCATGGGACCGATGTTTTGATGTGCTGGCCCAGTATTACATTCCAGAACAACCAGTGGACCACCGTCAGCCCTGGGCGAGAAAGCCGGGTAATCTGAGGCAGCCGCTTGCCTGCTTTGACAGGAAGATTCAAGCATTGGTCGAGGGTTACAACTGGCACCTGAACAACGCCACAAGCATCGCAGGTAGGTACAACACAGAGAGTGGGAGGACGTAATTCCTCCCAGAATCTTTTGCCGCATCGCTTGTACACCCATTATACTTCCACAAACACCACACAACGCCGCTAACGACCAATTTGCTGACTGTGAAGATTTTAACGGAAGTGTGCTCTTTTCACGACCGCTGAGTCATTACAAGGTGTGAACATAATGTAAGTCACGCTGTGTGTGTGTGTGATGGTGTGAGTGTGTGTGTTTTATTTGAGGAATGGACCTGAAAAGTTACTTTTTACAGCATTACAGAAACAGTGTGTTATTTTCTAGATGTGTCTGGCCAAGAGGCAGAATTCTTCATTGTATACAAATTTAATTTAAAAACCTCATGGGTTTTATGTCGTGGGACACTTTTAAGGATATATCAACTTTTAATCATAGACAATTTGTCAGTATTCGCCAACACATTTTGATACATTCCAGTGGAAAAACCTTCAGCAGGATGATGTTCAGAGTACCTGTTTGAATTCAGTGACTGATTGATGGTTTATTATTGCCAGTCTAATTTTCGTCAGTCATATTAGTTTTTTATAATATATAATCAGTCTGTGATTATTGTACACTCTAAACGTTTTGGAAAATATTAAAAGGAACTGCAACTGAAAATATATATAATTTCTTTTCTGAGTAGTACTTTTCATCACTAAAGTATAGTAACTCAGTGTGTTATACAGTGTTTTACCAATCAAGGCTTGTTACAGACGGCACAAATAGTACTTTGATTTTTATTGTTTTACCAAAATAGGTGTGATCGGAATTATGAGAATGTTCTGAGTTGGTGCAGAGGTATTAAGAGAATTCAAGCTTTTATAATGTTGGCTACCGGATTTACAGTTGTGATTTTATTTATTTTTTATTTGTGATTATTATTCAAACAAATCAACATAGCTGATAATCTTCCTGTTTTTACACATCCTAAGGCATCACTAATCAACAAATCATATCAATGGACAGAATTGCCCCTCATGTTTCTGCGTGAGCTGAACACCTCACCTCCCTCCCCACTGACACGCTAATTATTCTCTGTCAGCATAACAAACCAGGACCTCTTAAGGCAGCTACGAATATTAATGGGTGTCCATTGAATGTCAGTGTGTGCTGCTTTTATGTCAAACATGCTACATGTTGCATTCACTTCAGATGCTTTGGTCCCTAAAACTACACAACATGGTAACCTTTAACACGTAGAGGGTAATTAATCTTTTTAAAAAGTGAAGATGTAATCCTGAGTCGTTGCACAACCCTCACAAATCTCTGATTTACACAAACATGCTCAGACTTTCCTGTTTGTCATGGCTGGTATCGCTTTGTGTTTTTATTTGACTGCATTGCTGCACTTTTCAAAGCAGTATCTATCAGACATCTGATTCTGCCAGTTATCGCGTACTCATTGTGTGTGTATATGAAGAAACATTTAAAGTTCTTTTTTCCTTTTAAATGTGACCGCCTATATGATGGCTTAGGAGAGTGTCTGTTATGAAACTGTCTCCCGCTTGGTTTTAGTGTGTCTTTGTCCTGTTCTACCCTGTACTTGTAAAAGCACATTATATTGTTGAAGTGCAATATAAAGGAGGCTGCTGTAGTCAAAGGGGAATGTAGACACTAGGAGCTTTTGCGCATCCCTTTATTAGTGTATATCATGTTTTAAAATACCTCCAGGTGCTTGTTGTTTTCTGTTTTGGTAAGATACGGCTTCTCCACAAACCAACTGAAGCACTGCTCATGTTATAAAACAGACATGTTTGTGTTCATTCCATGACATGTCAAAGAAAAAGCACACTGTGATTTTCTTCATTCATCGGGGCTGCACCAATTATTTTCATTGTTGATTAACTTGTTGTTTATTTCCTTTATTAATTGTTTGCTCTATTAAAATAGTTAAAACACCTGTTATGATTCCCAAAATCTAAGCGATATCTTAAATCTGGAACCAAAGAATATTTAGTATTTTACCAGAAAAATGACTCAAACAATAAAGTGATTATCGGAATTTGACACATTATTTTCAGTTAAGTTTCATTTTCAGTTGTGTTGCAAACCCCAAGACCCCTCTCTTGGAGGTAGTGACAGAGAGGTTTTAGTACTAAACAGCTTAGTGTGTCCAACTTTAATTGCTGTTGCTGGCCAAAACGGAGCAGATCAACACCAAAGGCAGTAACATTAGTGACGCATGGACCATCAGCCCAGATTTTCTGTTCAATAAGCGCTTGTTTACTTCTAATATCCAGTGGGTTATTCAAACCTGTGTCATATTTGTTCTGCTTCAAGTGAAAGGGTAAATTTGAACACATTATACAAAGTTTAAATATGTCTGACTAATCTAAGTTTGTATTTTGTTATGCATTTGTTTAATGTTGATGCTAATATTCCTTTTGTAGTTCCTTTGCCCATGTTAGCTACAGTACATTGAGCCAACAATCACCATTCTGATTTCCAAGAGATAGGTAAGGTATGTTTATTTCACCACCAGACATATTCAGGGATTTTTTATGTCCTTCTTGTCTTACCAACCAACCAACATGAGCTTCACTGATATTTATCTTAGGATTAGATGTTGACTTTGCAATTTTTTAAAGAGATCTTTTTGGCATTTCGCCTTCATTAGATAGTGATGGTAAGAGACAGACAGCACAGGATATATAAGGTATGACATGCAACAAAAGTTTCAATAAAATTAAACCAGGGACTTTGCAGTCATGTGTTATGTAATCTTTAAATAGATAACAAATAATGGGAATTTGATCTAGTGAGTCAGTTTGCAACGCTGTTTTTTTTCTCTCGTGCCAATATATCGTAACAGCAACCTATTGTTGCAGTTTTAGCAACATAGACAATACTTCTCAGCCCCTCATCGATCTGCACAATACCAATACCACTGATGGTCATGGCTGAGATCCTTCCTCTATGTCTCCATCAGTCTTGTAGCAATGACACTAATACTGAAAACTGCCAAGGGATGACATCTATGCACGCTGTCTTTTTTCAAGCCACTTAGTATTGTTTTCATCAGCATTTTCATTATCATTACACAACATTGGTTAATTGATGCTCAGTATATAAATGTCAGAAACCAGACAAATTCCCACTACACTTAGCTCAGTTAATATATTTCATTGTTTTATTTTTAAGACCAGACAAAAACTCCAAAGATATTATTTCCTATCACCGAAACTAATATGTATAAGAAGTTGGTACCAGTGATTTTAAAAAGCATTTTCTGCTTTGAACAACGATTAGATGCTCATCATTTTGCTCCAGAGCACTGGTTGGTGTCTGGGGTCCCTGTGAAATAATGAAACTGCTAGTATGGTGAAATTAGCCCGATAATCACCTTGCCCCTGGGATTCCTCAGAGGCATTCGGCCATGCTTATCCTATTTCACTGGAGACTTCACCCAGCTTCAAACCCCGGGTCACCGCAAACAGCTGCAGGCTAAAGCAACAATATATTAGATCTGCGTGTGATGACGACACCACAAGCGTTCTGGCGTAGTGCGTAAACAACATTCATTGTAGCAAGAGGGAAAGATGGCGTCCCCCAATCTCGAAATTTAGCGAAAATCGCTTTGCATAATCAGAAACAGGCGGAGGAGACTGCTGCGTGTTTGAAGAAGTGATGAAAGACGGAATATCACCAGGGCTGCATACGGTAAGACACCTCTCACCACCCGCTGTTTACATTTTGTGTATTGCTCATAGCTAACAGCGTGAGATAAATCTGAACATCGGATGCTAAAGTAGCTAAAGTTAATATTAATTAGTTCTCCAAATCGCGAAGGCACCGTTTGCAACACCACTTAAACATGTTTTCACTCTGCTCAACAGCACCCTTACTTTGTTCAGTACAACGTGCAGTGTTAACCAGCTTATCTTAGCCTGAATAATGTGCACTGTGTTCTGTCTGTGCTTAGCTTGATAGCTGACATTTCATTAGCAAACATATCGGTTGACATGCAAATCACTGCATAACAGAAAGGAAGTCATTGCTAGAAACTAAATATTAGGAGCAGTATTCTGAGAGAGGATCGGATGTTATAACCAGTGTTTTTTTTTCTCCCTCCTCTGTTGACCATTCACTATGAGCTTTATGTTATTCTGCCACATTAGCTCAGTAGCCTGCTAGCTGTTTGTTAACAGTAACATTAGACTTAATAAAGTCAGCTCTAAAAGACCTGTATTTCTGTTTTTACTACCTCTAACTTAGCTACTGGACATCAACGTTGTTTAGGTAATTTGACAACTTTCGCAATAGTGATGAACAGTATAGTCAATCACAAAATATTTCTTTTGAGTATAAATGTCAGAAATTTATGGTAAATGCCCAGCACTCTCCTGCAGCCTCCAACACAGATGCTTATTAATACCTCGTTTGGTCCGCAAACCCAAAGATTATCTAAATGAATATCATGCACATTGATATAAAGCTCAAATCCTCACAGTGACAAGCTGGAACCAGCAAATTTTGTCATTTTTTTATTGGAAAACAATGACAGAAACAGTTACATGGTTATCAAAATAGGTAAGAAGCACTCTTCGTCAGTTGTCTAATCTGACTTAACGAAATGCTCCAGCCCAATGGTTGTCATTAATCAGCTAATCTAAATCATCTCATGGTGCTGTTTGGTTTAGGCTGAAATGTAAATGAAACAGGCCAATGTGTGTCACTGAAGGCATTTGCCATGCAGGGCAACATCGCTATTGTTCTGCTTTTAAGTGTGAGGATTTGCTGTTTTGTTCTTGTTTATAAACTGAACAAAACAAAACACTGTGTTTTGACTGTTGTGGACAAAACAAGCAATTTCCAGCAAGACATTTCACTAGTCAGATAAGATTTTTTACTATCTTCATTTTATGAGCAACACAACTATTTATCAATAAAAACAATTTACACAGAGTACCTTGATAACCAAATGATTTAGTTGCAGCCCTAGTTACCTTACAAAGTATGAGAGTAGGAAAATGCCCATTGTGTTTCCTAACAAAGTTGACATTATCATTTAAATTTTATTATTCCAGAGGGTGTTACCAAAGAATACCAAAGGATGGAAAAATAACTGAAATTAATCAGTTATCCAAATTGTTGCCACGCTCAGCCAATCAAATAATCAGGTAGTCATTTGAGCTCAATTTACTACAAAAAGCGGGACATCTTGTTGTTGTGGAAATGTTTGGGCTAATTGTCGGCCCCATTGCTGGAAATGATGCCCACTCAGCACGCCGCGCCAGTGTAAACCTGAGCCGCACTGTCACTTTACTGCATGGAGAAGAATTTAATTAACTTCCTCAGATTTAGGTTTCTGCCAGATTTCTTTTGTGTTTCTCCAACATCAATCTACGGTATTTATTCAATCTTATTGCAGTTCATTTTGCATAGGAGGCCTTCCATCACAGTGTTTTGTAATAACATACATGACTTTTAGCCTGATATTTGCATTAAGACGCAAAATAGAAAGTGTATGTTTGGATGTGTTAAGCATGGAAAGTCTGATTGTATTAACACCAGCTGTCAGTCAGGTGTCACTCACACATCAGCCGATGTGATTTTTTTAAATTTCCTATGAGAGATGCTTTTGTCTGCTCCTTGATTGTCCATGAAATGTTTCACACCCGCCTGTCTCTTCATGTCTCATCTGTCACACGGATTCATTAATTACCGCACCACTCGTGGACTGCGTGTACCATTCATTTTACCAGCACTTTTTTGTGAATTCGGCGTATTGTTACAGCAGGTTGGCGAGTGCGTTGAGCGACCGTCAGCGGATGCCGTTGTTCATAATATCGTTGCAGCCACGAGTCGAGTGTCGATCACGCCGACGGCCACGCAACGAGCAGGGTTCATCCCGCTCATTCAGCGTGTTTTTTTTCCTCTCAGCCTTCAGTTACAGTCAGCCTCCAGCTCGTCCCGGTCGCACCGGTGCTGGCGGTGAGACCACGCGTCGCCGATATGCAGTTCGGTCCAGCAGTCGATCTTTCGCCCACCAGAAACCGTTCGTGCCCAGCGACGCCGACGTCAGAAACGCCTGGCAGGGCCGGCGAGACTCACCCGCACGGAGATACATATTGAGAAAGACGGCGGCACGACGCTGCGAAAGATGGGCATTGACAGCACCAGCCAACGTAAGCTGTTGTTAACAGTGAGCCTTCTGCTGTTGCGAGCGACATCCGTTGCTCGACAGCCACGTACAGAAACAACACCAGTTCAATACCAATCATCGAACTGAACACGGTCGATCGATAGCCTCGATAATCTGATAAGCAGCAGGTCAGCGACCGGCAAAAGCCAGACCTTCGCGTTTTGCCGCGCACTTTGTCATCAGCATGCAACAGCGAACTACAACAACACTACGTAATCACGAACACAAAAGAAAAGCGTCAGAAGATTAAGCGAACCTCCACAACCAACGAACGATCCCCGGGCGCAAAGCAGATAGATTCTCGATACCGCACCAAACAACGAGAACCATCGAACATCATCAGCCGCGTAGGTGCAATACCGTCAGACGACGCCGACGCCGTCGCGGCCGTGGCCGAGCCGCGGAGGTCTCTCGCAGCCGCCCCGGTGAGTCTCATCACGGCTGGGCGCGCAGCCGAGGCGGAGTTCGGTTTCGTGCCGCGGAGCCGACAACTCGATCGCCGCCGAACCGTCAGCCGGGAAGAACAAAATCGCCCAACGTTATGCTCATTGCGCAACCTGCCCGGCGAGCAGAGCTGGTCCGTTCTCGATGCCACTGCCGATCGAGTCGTCGAGCACGTCTGTTCTCAGTGATGCGCTGAGGAAGAGAGAATTTAACAAAGCGTAAAGACAGCAGCCATACCGAAAACACGCACTCAGGTGCGCCGAATTGAGGACGTAGTGGGCAGAGCCATTCATTGCTGCGACATTTCAGCGATGATATCAGGTAAACACGGTCCAGTGATCAGCAATGGCCTTCTGCGCTCAAGAGTCGTGGTCAAGATGAAAGAGTGAATGAAACACTGAAAAATAAAAATCAGATAGAGCCCCCGATTGTTTAGGACCACGCAACACACCCAAGAACTTGTAGACAAAACTTCATAGTCCGGTTACGCGAATGAGGTGAACGTGGCGGTTGGTCCGGCGACAGACACACACCGCGAAGCGATCGCGTTGATCACGGCAGTTCGGTCACATCACACAGAATAAACGCTTCGTTGCGCGAAGTCCGGCGTTGTTATCCAGCTTCGATCATATTCCGAGATCATTAGACCGCTGTTCACGGTTCAACATATCTTCGTCCTCGCCGCAGAGATGCATACGATTTCAACGCACTGGTCATATCATCTCGAACAGCTCATTCACTTTGCTACAGCCAGGCTGGTGGCTTAGAGATTTCTGAGCAAGCCAGCCCACCTCAGAGTCAGTTAAGGCTCAGGACACTTCGTTGAAACATTTTTGTTGCACGCTTGTTTCACCCTCAACGTCATTCTTCCAGAGTTTCTGAACCCAGACCTTCGCGAGAGAGGCGGTCAGTTATTGCAGACAACATCAGAGTTTCTCCATCATCGAGTATCAGAGTCAACAATGCGATTGGCTTTGCGGTAAACGCCCACATTTCAACAGTCTTTAGTTGTCGATGCATCAGGTGACCCGAAGATGTGCCATCAGCGTGCGAGTTTCAGATAGTTGCTTCATTTGATTCATTGCACTTCCTTTAAGTCCGTCCCCACATTTTCGTCAGTTATCATTACGAACCACAATTCCGTCATTTTATTTACCATTTTCCGATTATCTGTCTTCGCTTTGATAGAGCACCGCTTTTCGATGCGGTCTTTAACATCGACACTGAACAAAGCGCATAATTAAACACGATGTATTATCTTTTTTCACAACAGAGCAGATGGATTAAAGCCTGATGACGCCTTCAGGAGGTCAGGCTTCAGATAACAGATGTAAAGAGAGGCGAGCAGTGCCCAGGCGACCCAAATACATGGAAGAATCACCAGGTCACCACGGTCTCGGTGTCGTCCATTCACTGGCCATACCGCTTCATCAGTTGGTCGGGAGGCCGGAGTCTCATCGTCTGTTACAGAATCAGGAGGCCCATCGTGCCAGAATACATTTTAGCTCAAAGACCAAGACCGGAAACAACCATCAGAGAAATGATTTGGCCGACAGCGTGCCTTATGCACACCACATTATCGTCGTCACCTTACATAAACAGCCTCAGACTGGTCCTCGTGGCACCACCAGACGGTCAGCCCGCCCCACCAGGCCAACATACCCAGTGAGCCACCAGAAATATTTGCACCTCCACCTTCATGACAGTGTTCACCGCATCCCTCCATTCACTGCAGCTCATGTGAAGCTCATCCGAGACCTTGCTTACAGACCAGTAACGCCATCAGTAACTCACGTTGTTAACACTGACAGTGGTGATGAGGAACAGTTATGCAGTTGTTGACACTACGAGCGGTTAACTGCCGACGCGGTCGGAAAGTGCTTCACCGATTCATACCGCTTCAGGCGCAGTTTCTCAGCCGTTGCCGGTGGCGGGGCTTCGCGGCGCAGAGCCGTCAGAGCAGTTTCATTGACCGGCTGATACCGAGGGCTGGTGAGTCACCGACTGGCGGCATTGCGTTGCCACACTACTGCTCAAACACACACGTCTGGGGCGACGATGCGGCGTCAGTCAAGGATACCATGCATATCGGCGCACGGGCGGGGAATAATCACCACCGTGAGCTGGCCCCGTGGCCGCCATTCATAGAATAGTAATATCTATCCGCCCCACCGCAGCATTGCTCTTTTGAGAGAGCGAACAAACATGCATTTCGTTTCATATTCATCAGCCAGGCCCTTGTCATCAGGCAATATCATCAGTTCAACCGCATACCGGAAAATACCACCTGTTAAAGGAGAAAATCAGGCCCCGCAGGTTCGTCATGCCAGTTATTCCCCGAACACAACCGGTCAAAATTGTTCACACCAAGAGCAAAGAGCGTTCTCTCAATGTTGCTTCCAAAGAATCAAGTTCAGCAGCAGCCGTGACGCGGATATTCGACTGGCCGTGTCCCGGCAGAATACGAGCGCATCAAAACGATCAGCAGCTTCAACGTTAAAATGGCCGCAGTCGCCTCAGGTCATTAGCCCACCGAGCGAGACTCCGGCTCAGCCGACGCCGACGCCGGCCGTGGTCTGGCCGCACCGGGGAGGGGCCGCCACAGTGCCGCACAGTGAGCCGAGCAAGACGAGCTGGATTCCCGCAGCAGGGGTCTGCCGCCGCCCGCAGAACGTCGAGCCAACCGAGTTCGGTTCGAGCCGTCAACAGCCGAGCCGGTTGTTCAGGTTCGCGATCAGCTGGCTGGTCGCACCGCATGATTCCGTTAGTCACAGCAAAGTTGTATTGAGTTAACCGGGGATTGCGCGTACTGAAGTCAAAACACTCAGCTAATAACTTTGTTAGCCCAGCAGATGTTATCTGGTGTGAGGCTGACAGGTGAGACAGGCGGGTGAGCTGTGGGACTGCTGGAGATGGAGTGTCGCGGCGAGCGAACATTGCCGTGCCGTGCCGTCAGCAGGCCGAGAGGGTGGATCCGGGAGGAAAGAATACATGTGTAAACGACAGTCAGCCTTTTAGACGCATCCTCAAATGTTTTTCTTCATCGCTCGAGACATATTCTTCCAGCGAACAGGCCGATCCAACTGGTTCCATCAAACGGTTAACCGATGTAATGGTAAACAGAAAATAAAATGCGGCATCAGCGGTCTTCAAGAAGATTAAGTCAGCAATGACTACATTATGAAAGAATTGTTAAATATTGATTGAGAATACATAGGCTGAAAGCCAAAACCAAAACCTTTATACCTTGATCTTTGCTTTGCATTTTTATGCATTTGCTCAGAAAACCCAACAGCCACGAAGTTTTCCTTAATGTAGTCATTGCTGACAGTCTTTATGAAATTGCTGATTGTTGCCAGTTTGTTTTTCTGTTTTAATTTACATCAGTTGGTAGGTTTGATTGATTGATTTGGGATCAGCCTGTATTGTCTCCTTAGGAGGAATATGTCCGGCATTTGAGAAAAATATTTGAGTTGCGTCCAAGACACCAACCGTTTACACATATACTTCTTTCCTTTCTCCAGGATCCCCACCTCTCAGCCCACCATGACGAACGTGCACAGCGCCGCAACCCCTGTGGTTCCGTCACCTCACCTCTGACCCATCTCCAGCAGTCCCCTATATAGCAGCTCACTCACCCTGTCCTCAACACCCGTCAACATCACACAGGTAAGCATCTACACAATTCAAAAGTTGTGCCTGGGCAGGCCTTGGAGCTGAACACACAAATAACTCCCCAGTTAACCAAAATACAACACACTTAACTGGACGAGCCTAAACAGAGTCCATACACGCCTTCCTCAGGCTGTGCTACAACAGCCATGACCTGAGCAGCAGCCTGCCTTGTGCAATTCTCAGTTCAACCAGCTGACGGGCCCAGGCTCAGGCTCAGTTGCTCAGCGACCTGCAGAAGCAGCAGCAGGCCCCGGCTGTGAGGTCCAGCTCATCACCTTGCCAACCTGCCTCACTGTACAGCCACCGCCACTGCCAGCAGCCCTCCTGACAGCCAGACCACGCCAACAGCACTGGGGCCTCAAGAAGCCAAGAAGTCTGCTCAGAGAGAGAGTGGGAAGCACAAAAAATAACCTGAGGAAATCAATGCAGTCCATTTCCTTGCTTATTCTAGTTTTATATTCATTTTGTCACCTATTATTCTATCTAGAACACATCCCAGTAAAACTCACCTTTTTATTACTGGGCTTTGACGTTAATATGTAATTCTTTTAGAATAACCAGGAGAAATATGTCTTTACTTTGAGTATAAGGTAATTTTTATTAGTTGTGATGTCTAGAAGATGCAGGTCCTTTAATCAGCTGACAAATTCCTCTATTGGCCTTTGGATTGCATTCCGCTTTGTGTAGGTTATATTTTCAGATATATTTGGTTGAATTTGTGTGTACTGTTAAAGCAAGAACCTGGCTGATATAAGATTATAAGAAACAGAAATACATGTTTAACCACTCTCTAAAACTTTAACAATACTATTTAACTGCAGTAGGACGGATAGATGTTACTATTCTATAGACATTCTCCAGAAGTGTAGAAAAACTGGCCAGCCACAGAGTTGTCCCACAGTATCTGGTGGTGATTGGTTATTTCCCCCACCTACATGCATAGTTACATACATTATACATACTGAGTAATATCCTTGGCTGACACCCCTCATCCCGTCCTGAGATTTGTGTGTGACAGGCATGAAGCTTAGTGCTAGCTAACCCTCTTCCCTCCAACAGTACCGCAATCAGACTGGCTCACCAGCCACTCAGTCTCCAACCTCCCCAGTCTCCAATCAAGGCTTCTCCCCCGGCTGCTCGACTCAAGTAAGGGCCCACCCACCGGTGCTAGCTGCTGTTTGGGAAGGCTGCTCTGGGAAAGCACTAGATCAGCATTGGCCTGTATCAGCAGTTAACCACCATGGTGTCAGTTGAGCTGCATAACTCATTTCCTCATCACCACTGTCAAAAGTTCACTGTGTGCCATAATCATATGGCTGCTGATGAGGCCCTGATCCATTCGTTACTGTGAATGTGTCTATGAAGCAAAATTCAAAGGTTTCAGTTTGAGCTACACATGAGTTGCAGTGTTAAGATAAGAGGTCTGATTAGACTTGTCATGATTAAGTGATAAAAGATTTTTAAATAATGTTTCACAGGTAAATTATAAGGTATATTGACCTGAATTTAGGATGACTTTGATACATCCTGTTGGGAAAGTTACCCTGAGATAATAATAATCTAAGTATTTATATATAAAATATAGTAAAATATGGTAATACATAAAATTAGAATTGTCAGCCTTCAAATCATCAGAGTGTTTGCAACCTCAGTCTTGAGTCTTTGAGCCATCATCCACGATAGCTGTAATTCTTAGCTTTTTGACAGATTTTCTCCCTGATTCATTTCTATAACAAAGACAATGGGAGGCTCCAGCCTCCCTGCGACCCTTAACTGATAAGCGGTATAGATAACGAATGAATGGTTTTATTTTCTTACCAACAAAGGGCCATTAGTTATTTCAGAGTGATTCTCCCATGTATTTTGGTTCACTGGAGCACTGCTCCTTGCCTCTCTTTTGACCATATTCATAAACACAACCTCTGGGGAAGAGTCATCAGAGCTTTAATCCATCTGCAATAAAACATTTGGCAGAAAGAAAAAGATGGCTGCATGTGTTTTAATTATACACTTTATGTGTTTAGTGTCAATGTTAAGGCCACATCCAGAAAAGCAGTTACTCTATCAAAAGCTGAAAGATAAGATGTCAGAAGAAATAAATAAATAAAATGACAGGAATTGTAGTTCATGTGAGAAATAGCTGACTTAGAAATATGAGGACGGACTTAAAAAGGGAGAAAGTACATTTTTAGAAGTAGATCAAATCTAAAGCAACTAAATTCTGAGCTTTCACACACTGATTAACATCTTCAGGTCACCACAGTTGCATCAGTAACTAAAAGGCTAATGTTAGAAATGCTTAGACTGGGACTCCACCACTAAAAGAAAGCCAATCACACAGTGTTGACTCTCTGCTCAGTGGTGATTTTCTCATTGCAAGAAGGGAAACTCTGGTATTTGTCTACCTGGTTCTTGTACCTTACTCACCTCCTTCCTTGTAGAGATCTGGGACACAAGGGCTCTGGAAAGAATGACGTTGAGTGGGACAAAGAGCCCGTACAGTTAAAAAAAATGTATTTCAACAGAAATCATCCTAAACACTTGTCTTTTAATCTAAGTGGAGCAAAACATAGAAAGTCTCTAGAAATCCTGTACAACATAGCAAAGTGGGTGGAAGTGTTTGAGATGATGCTGTTGAATCACTGTGTTGGAGACCATGCTTCTCACATCTCTGCAGCAGAAGTTGTGAGTAAAATGTTGAACCATGAACAGCAGTCCTAATGATCTCAAATATGAGAGTAAGCCTTTCGTAAACAAACACCAGACTTTCCTTTTAACAAGCGTTGATTTGTGTCTGTGTGGTCATGACCGAGACTGCCGTGGTCAACGCGTCACTTCACTGTTGTGTGTCCTGTCCACAGGGACGGGACAAACAACCACACCACGTTCACACTCCCATTCCATGTCTTAGTTTGTAGGGTTTTTGTCTAAATTCTTAGGTGTGTGTTAAATTTGAATCCTAAACAAATCAGAATCTATCTAATTTTTTTTATTTTTTTCTAGTGTTTCATTCACCTCCTCTTTTCATCTCTTGACCACGACAGCTCTTAGGCACAGAAACCATTTGCTTTGGTCACTGCTCAGTTTGACAGTTGTGTTTTCTGTTCCTCCATCGCTGAAATGTCTGCTTGTGGGCCCAGATAACCTGCCCTCTGTCTAATTCAGCTTTTTGGGTGCGTGTTTTAATTGTAGCTGCTGTCTTTACGCTTGTTCTAAATTGTGTGGTTTACCTCTCTTCCTCCAGCACATCCCTGTGGTGGGCAGTATATTCGGCGACTCCTTCTACGATCAGCAGTTGGCATCAAGGCAGACCAACGCCCTCTCTCACCAGGTGACACAGGACGCACAAACAATAAAGCACAAATGTTTTTGTTAGGCAGTCCCTGACTTACCATTCTTTGGCTTCCAGCTGGAGCAGTTCAACATGATCGAGAACCCCATCAGCTCCACCAGCCTTTACAACCAGTGCTCCACCCTCAACTACACGCAGGCGGCCATGATGGGACTCACCGGGAGCAGCTTACAGGACTCTCAGCAGCTCGGCTACAGTAGCCACGGCAACATCCCCAACATCATCCTAACAGGTAGCCACACCTACACAGCTGTGTGTGTCTCAGTAGTTCTCAGTTGTTTGGTTGTAGCAGGTAACATCAAGGGAAATCTACTCCTACTTTGCACCCAGGGTTCATTTCATTGGGTTGTGGAAGTTCCACATATCATCTGTACTTTTCTCTTTTATGTTCAATGATTACATAGGTATTTATTTATGGTTAGAAGCAGGATTTAATAACAATGACACTGTACTTGCACTGTGGTAAAAGTTCACACACTTTAAAAACACAAAATTCTAACTTTTCAATTCTGGTCCAGCTTTGACCTGCCATACTTGCTACTTGTAGATTATGAGGAATATGATCGACCGTGTTTCAGTTCAGTGAGTTGGGCTGCGCAGTTGGAGCAATTGATAGGCTTTGTTTTCTGTACATGAAAGCTGCTCAGAGCCCAACAGGATTAATAACCACTCATGGCTGTAGAGGTCACTGTTGCTCAGCAAAGCTACATTGTGTTGTTTTAACATAATACCTGTCAAACCTGCCCCGTCTTTCTGAGACGTCAGTGCCACCGTCTTTCTCTAATGTCTCATATCTCAGTCACAGGTGAGTCTCCTCCGAGCCTCTCCAAAGAGCTGACCAACTCCCTGGCCGGCGTCGGTGACGTCAGCTTCGACACAGACTCTCAGTTTCCTCTTGATGAGCTGAAGATCGACCCACTCACCCTGGACGGACTGCACATGCTCAACGACCCCGACATGGTGCTCACCGACCCGGCCACCGAGGACACGTTCAGGATGGACAGGCTGTAACGTTAGAGGGGCTGACTGTGGCTGAGAACAAGAAGGAAAAAAAAACCCACACTAACTTGTGAATGGAGAGAAACAAAGGGCAGGATGAACCCTCTCCCTCGTTGCATGGCCGTCCAGCTGTCCGACCTCGCCCTCGACTCCGTGAAGCCCTTTTGAAACGATGTGCCACCAAAAGACAACAGGGAAAAAGACATCCAGTGGCTTGCCGGGGAATGGCCTCGCTGATTGGTCGCTCAGCGCTTTCGCTAGCCTGCTGTGTTTACAGTGTACCATTACATGCCACATATATTCCAAAAACGCACATTTGACTTTTTTTTTTTCTTTTCATATCCACTTAAATATTTGTTTTTGTTTATATTTGCTCGTAGCAGGAAGCTGCTAGGACATTGGGCTAAACCGTTGCCGTTATAACGGCTGTGTTCAAAAACAAACAAAAGAAGAAAAAAAACTACAGCCGGTTTGCTTGTACCCGGCAATCAAACGAATCGGTTTTCCCATCATGCCGTAACGGCTTTCTATTTCACACTCAAAGCTTTATTTTTGACAACCAAATGTTATTTTCATCATGTACTGTATGTTTTGATGCTTTCTGTATTTATATGTTCTATTTATTTATTTGGTTAAAGATTTTATATTCCATTTCATAATTTAAATTTGATGCCAAAATGCTCTCTGTAGGCATAGTGTAAAATTGCACTGATGTAATTTGTGTCTATTTATTGATTACTAACATATTTATATATGTGTTTGTTAAGCTACTTGGTTAATGAAGGAGTGCAAAACCTCCCCATAGTTGCTCTTTGGTGTTCGATGTGCCATTCTCTGATGTGGGACGTGGTAGACGTTGCCATGCCGCAGCCCAACAGTCAAAATCAAAATGTCATAGTCTCCAGAAATGGGATGGTTTTACGCCACTTGAATTAATTCATCAGGTATTTCTATTAATCTAGAAAGCAAGAGAAACACGTCCAAATTCATTTTCTGCCGGTGAAAAGCCAGTATACACCCAGACTGAAGTGGTCTGTTTTTAAACCAGAGAACACTAAAAATCTTAAATCTTTTTAAGTCGTCACTGTGAAATCACCTGATTTTGCCTTACATGAGTACTCTACTGTTCTACTTAAGTGTCTAATGTGACAACGTATTTTCGTAACTTACTGTAACATTTTCTTGTATTTGAGAGGAACTTAACTTTTGATCAGTGATACTTGTGGTTCTGTTGTGTAAGGTTTGACAAATCAATGTACTGTATTTTGTAGCGGTACAGTTTATAGCCAAATTGTTGATGTTTTTTAAAGTGGGGCAAAAAACAAACAAAACTACACTAAAAAAAAATCAAAGGATGGGTTTAGAGTATTTGAGAAGGAGTGCAATTATGGGGAGGCTTTTGCTCCTTGACAGGGAAGCTCTAACAAAAACGCTACTGACCTTTGCCAAGGGGTCATCAATAACAAAAGTACCATACGACATCTACAATATTTAACAGTATCAAAGCCTTCAAATGGTTTTATCCACAATTTCAGAGTTTATGAATAGAGGGATATTTTTAGTAGTGTTAGGAAACTGAATGAAGTATATAAAGGCTGCGTACACGTTCTGTTTTAGAAAGAATATGAGTGTATTTATATATTGAAAGAATTTTATGCAATTTTTCGCCAGCATCGAGATCGGCCCCGCTCTGTTCAGTGTTGTAAACAACTAAAATGCTCACACAAACAAATCAGGGATGTAGTAAGAGTCTAAAACTGTTTACGAAAGTGTTCACACATCTGAAAATGTACATATACTGATACCATCTCTAACTACATCCATGACACAGTCTCTTTTGCCAAAAACCTGTCAACAAACAACTCGTGTCAAATTTTTAAAAATTCACTCCAGATCTCAGTCGGCTTTTGTCAGAGTTTCCCTGAGGGTCGTGCGTAGGTCTGTGGGATCATGTTTGATATATTGTAATGTTTGTGTACAGACGTGCTAATCATTTACTCACCAAAAGCGCTGTTTGATAAGATTTCCCAACCTCCCACCCTCTCCCCAACCCACCCACGCCTCTTCCCGAAAAGGAATCACGTTTGGTTTACTACACACCTCTACAGTTGTACAGTTTGTTTTAGTTGAAGTGTTTCTTGTCTGCTGTTACTCCTCCATCAATAGATCTGTGATTCCTATGCAAATGAGACACACAAAAAAAGACCCTTAAAGGAAAAATCCACCTGGCATTTTATTGTTTTAACACATTCCAGGAGTTGAGCTGGATTTATTCTTCTGAGATGGTGTGGTGATGGAGACAGAGGCTTTGGAGCTACAGCCAGAAATGTGAACAGGCAGCTTGGCCTGCCTGTATTTTCTGTGGAGAGTTGCCGATGCTGATAGAAGCTGTTGATAGTGAAGACAGCTTAAAGCAAGGTTCAGTAATCTCCTCTTCAGAGTCACTCGACAGATTTATGTCATTATCCAGAGAAGCCATTTCCAGTGATGACTTTCTCTCTGCGGAAACATGGTTTTTGTATTTTTGTTTTATCTAAATTATTACACATGTGCACAAGATACTAACTTGCACAGACACATGAAGATAAGGATTTCAAGGGCTCTGTAGACTGTCAGAAAATAACTGAAAAAGTGGAAATGATGATTTTCACCAAACAAATGAACACAGCTCAGTTATCTGTTTTTCAGCTGCTGGACAAATTCATGTTTTGAGATTAAGCTGCATCTCCTTTGTAGCTCTAAATTAGAAAATTAAAGCCTTTATTAGTTAGTATACAGTATGTAGTGAGTGCAGTGTTGCAGTGGTGCTATGACAATCAATGAGTGAAATCGTGCGCTGAACTTTAAATTAATTCTTATGCCAGAGAAGCATAAATCCAGCTTTACTTTGAAAGAAGTTTCTCTTTCTTTTTTTTTTTATTATTTTTTTGTAAATCATTCACCCTGCCTTCTCTTTCTCCAACCACTCGTTGGTAATCCCTTCACTTCTCACAGTCCCCCTCCACCTTAATGCATCTATGATGAATTTCTTCCTGTGCGACTGTTGAAACATCAATGCAAAATCACTGCTCCAGAAAGAAAACCCCTCTCTCTCTAATCCTAAAGGAACTGATGACCTATTCTTAATGTTTTAGATCAATGAAACATTTTACTGCAGTTGCTGAAAATACCTAGATATCTGTCATGGGCCAAGTACTCACGGAGGAGGGAGAAAAAAAAATCACCAAAAAAAAAAAACAAAGGCCCAGAAATGCACAACACTTTACCAGAATCTGATTTTGTGTAACTAAAGTTGGATTTTTCCTTAAAGTCACTGAAACAAATGTATAAAACTCATTCTCTAAATGTTTCCAAAGGTTTTTATTCCTAAAGGGGAAAGAAAATAAGTATTGTGTTTGAGCCAAATGTCACTGTTGCGTTGCCAACAATGCCAGTGATTTGAGCTTTCCTGTCATTTCGTTTCTTTCATCCTGCTGAATAACAGTCATTCACACTGACCTTGTACATACGCTATAGCTGAAACAAAATGCATGACTAAACTGACAGTCAAAACCTCTAAATGAAGGCCTTCTATAGCTCTGCAGGTTTGATTTGTGTAACATAAAGCTACCACGAAGTCTAAAGGGATGCATGTATGGGTTTCTCCTGTGCAACAGTTAACTCCTGTTAAGTGACTCTGTTACCTCCATCTCTGTATAATGCTACTTTACGAATGATAAAAGAATGTATTTTCTGTGGCAGTGTCCTAGTTTTAGCCTGTTGCCAAATGACCTGACCTGTGTGGAGTTTCTGGTCCCAGACTACTTCTGTCTCTGCTACTCAGTCCCTCCTCTTCCTCCTCCTCCTCCTCCTCTTCTCCCCTCCAACTGTTGCTTGTTCCACTCTTTCTCTTCCTACTGTAGCATCTCACCACGTACGAGTCTGCGTAAACGGTCGACTCTCGTACGCAAAGAGCCCACTGTCGCCCCCTCCTTCTCTTCCTCCTCCTCCTCCTCCTCCTCCTCTTCCTCCTTTCCCCTTCTCGTTTTTTGGCTTTCTCAAGAAAAATGGAAACAGGTTTTGTCTTGCAACAAAGGTTGCAGGTTGCAGATTGGCACGGGCACTGATCGTTTGCATACGTGGACTTGAAGCTTCTGCATTACGCAGTCAACTGCATGACATGATAGACACATTGAGCAGATCCTTATCCCATTGTTATGTACAGGACTTTGATCTAGCTATGCTGAAGTGGAGTGCGTTTTAAGACATCAGATATGATTGTTTTATGTTGTTGTTGCCTGTCATGTCAGGTTCTGGACTGGGTAAAGTGTAATCCTGTTTTATTTTTCTTTCTTTTTTCTTTTTTTCTGTTTTGTGCAATGTTTAGTCCACTAGTTGCTTGGCACTTTATTTGTGACCTCCTGGCTTTTGAGCAGGGACTGTTCTGCCCGATGTGAATGCTGACTGTTTCACACCAGATGTATAACTCCGGAGATATTTTCATGTCAAAGAAAAGATGAATTCTCTATTTTCCTTTGTAAACTATATTTTGGCTTGTCTTGTTTTTTTGTTGTTGTTTTTTTTAATCTGTGAAGATTTTAGGAGATGCAAAACTAGAAAGGGCTTACTCCAGTGCAGCTTGCGCTCTCGTTTTGGAAAGGAATGGCGCTCCGAATGTATTTCTCTGTTGGTCATTTCTACCCTCCCACCCCCCACCCCACCCCACCCCACCCCCCAAGTCTGAGTGAGTCACAGTTCACACAGTGACATTAGATCAGCCTTAGTACAGTAATTAGTTGCAGCAGTTTGCGTCTGACTTTGAGCACACGTACTTCCACCAACAGAGAGATATCATACATAACAAAAGTCAACGTCTGATCCATAACGAATGCATGCCTGAGGGTAGGCACCAACTATGTACAGTCCCATCTCCGTCGTAATAGACTTTTCAGAGAACCAGCAACGCCTGGCACAGATCAGCAAATTAATACTGGACAACCCAGTCCCTTGAATTGAATAAACCCAAAAATGCAGGTTGCATGTTCTGGATGAAGAACGATCTATCTAACCAGCGTTCTTCCAGACAATTAATACCACCAATAGATGTTTTGCCAAAACATTTGGTCGATAAAGTTGACGCAAGGAGAAGAGCCGCAAGATGGCTTAAGTCCCAAAATCAGATATGAAGAAATAAAGTGATGACAGTACATTGAGGTTGTTTATAACATCAAGTGCGATTAGAATTAAATTTAGCAGCTAGTACAATCTTGATTGAAGTTAGAAAATAAAAAGGCAGTCAAGAGGATAAAGAAACAAATCATTTATTGTATGAGTAATGAATTTGCAGTTTGAGAGTCTGAACAACACTGAAATATGAAAAGCAAACTTTTCTAGCAGATGAACAAAACTGGAGGTCCATTTCCAAACATGGATGGACAACCTCAAAGTTATTATTTCTGTGTCTCAGAAAGATTTGGTTTACTCATCTGTATTTTAGTTTTGAAGGTCTGATCACTTCAATACTTGTTAGCACAGCTCATGTTCATGTTGTGTTAAAAGCACTAGCCAACTGGTGTCAAACTAAAACCAAAGAAG
>BRZM01002090.1:70693-121027 GCA_033238685.1 Lates japonicus
TATAACATTCTGTTAGAGGCAGTTGTCTGTATTCATCTCCTCTTGCCTTAATTGAAGGTTTGTCAGATCTTACTGCTGCAAACTGCTTGGAAGGTAAATGGTGAATTACGTGGCTAATATCTCTTCATCCCACAGCGATTCCACATGGATATTTTAACTTTAAAGCTCTCTATGAATTTGGCTGTTATTACCTTGTGATCATTTAACACCTTATTGAAACTGTAATTGTGTTTTCATGTTTTAATTTGTTGGAGTCTTAGCATTTGGACTGTTTTTTAAAGTAAAAGCTCAGATTTTTGTATGTAATTTCTCAGGTTTTACCCCCGCCCCAACTAATAGCAGAGACAGAAGCCCAGTTGATGTCCTGCCCAAAGCAATGCATGTAAGCATTTTTTTTTTTCTATCTTCTTGATACGTCAGTTGTGATCTTGGTCACTTGGACTTACATCATCACTTCACCTCACCCCACTCAGTCCACCCCACTGCCTACCAGGCTGGGCGCAAAGCCAGTCAATGATGGGGATCAGTGCCTGGAGACCTGTGACCTGGAGCTTTCCTCCAAAGGACCTACCTCATATGAACTGTAGCACATTGGCTGTGAGGATGCAACATGCTTTGCAATCGCAGCTCCAACTGTGGCTGTCAAAGTTGCCCCCTCTCTGCAGGAGCCACTTCAGCTGGCTGATGAAGGCGCGTTCCTGCCTTTTTTACTGCCGCAGGAGTGACCATCGGAGTCAGCCTGGAGGGAGAGGCGTCCTGGTAACAAATGAACATTCTCCACCTTGTCAACAGTTAAGCATTTATTTTCCATGATATTTGTGAATTCTTTTCCTCCCAATACACTTCAACCTCTCTTGTTTTTTGTTTTGTTTTTTAACAGGCGCGGTATTTGGTGAAGCGTTACATGTAATGGGAATTGGGATCTGCACCTCAACCCCCTCAGGGACAGTCTTTCTCCACCCCACCAGGAGGCTCTCCCACCTCTGCACAGTTTCAGAACATCCAGTCAATGTTAAGTCTCTTGGCGGGCCTTGCCATCAGTCTTGAGTTTTATGCCTATGAGCCCAAAGGGTTGACTCCTACTGGCAGTCACCCAATTAATTTTCCTCTCCCCATTTACTCCTGATATATTAGTGTATTATCTAGATATTACGTTCATTTCATGGAATTCTTTGCCTGTATACCTGGTAACCTGTCCTAGGAAGTTTTTGAGGCAATGCTGTCTCCATCCATAATGACCAGTTAAATTTATAGCATACCTCTCTCTGCTTCAGCCATCCATCACCTTTTCCAAAATAGCTTCCAGAGTGTATTTATATTGAAACACTAGCTTGAGTGTTCCAGTGTTTTATGGGGTTAAACAGCTTCTCTCTTGTATTAACTGGCTGTAGCCTGGTTACAGATGGGGACTTTGTGGCTGCAAAGTTGAGAAACCTTCTGTAGTGACATTTTGCTGTAATCACGCATTTTAGGTATGGCTGATAATGCGGCACAGCCTTCCCCTGACCATGCAATAATCAGCTGCTGTCCTGTCCCTCCTTACCAGATAACAGCAGTGCCATTTACTACAATGCAAAGGGGGGCCAAAGTAAAAGAGTTTCAGTTCATTTTCCTTCAGGTCTCCACTAAATAGCCTGCAAACACTAATGTGGATCGTGTTTCTTTATTTAGCTTTTTATAATTTAGATGGTTTAATGTTAATGTAGCTGTGTGGTTCTTTCTCCTTTTACCAAGAAAACATTTGTAGCAGCAGATATCTGGAGGAGATATTCTGACATTTTCAGATAAAAAAAAAAAAAAACATTACCATACCATGCAGATCAGATTTACTATACTGTCTCTAGATGTGGTCATTTATCTGTTTTTACTCTGTCAAAAGACAGATGCATGTGTCTGGTTATAAACAAGGGTCTTCTGGCAGTTGACTGGTCTACTCTAGGTTATGAACTGCCTATTTGCTTCTTGTGTTTTGGACTGCAAACTTAGATGCAAAATGAATGCACTCAAGGACATTAACCCTCTCTGTCATTTATCAGTCTCATATCTGGATTAAATCTAGATGTATTTTAAAAGTGCTTTATCATGAATATTCAGCCACATTTGAGTGTCTGTGTTGCACAGGTAACAAAACTTATTGTATCCATCTTGGTTTCATATGGTCTACACACCAAGTTATGATTAACTGGTGGTGGTGGTGATGTACCTGAAGCTGTTTTGGTAGTGGTTAAGAATTGGTATAATAACTTATGCCAACTGGGGGTGAGTTTCAGTTGAATTTCAGTCAGTCTAATACTACTACCTTGTTGCATTTACACTTCTATCATTTGATACCTGATAGCTATTTGATCTGATCTGTTTTGTTGGTGACCACTAAATGCGTGCCAGTGTAAATGCCAGTGCTTTCAGTCATCCAAGGAATGTCTGTTAAGTTTTACTAGAATCACAGCGTGGCATGCCTCCCCAGAACTGAACAGAAGACAAGTCCATACCTGAGAGGACAAGCTACATGGCCATTGTGGTACTTGTGCAGGTGTCTTTAACCCAACAGAACAGATCAAATGTGAGCACAGAAGTGTAATTGAATGACCCACCACTCAAACAAGACCCCTTCTGGACATAATCTAAACCTTGAGATCTAGATCTGAATGGGGACACAGTTTCATCAACCTACTTTGATGTCCATCTTCTCGCCGTAGGTCTTCAAGGTGAATACGTCCTTACCCCAGAATGGGGAACTGAACTACAAACCAGACTCCACAGTTTTCTCTGAGCCCAGGTACAGTACTGCCAGTACCCAAACACCACCTGAGTTTGCTCCCTCAGAAGACGAACCACAGCCTGGTATGTTGAACAAATTTGTGTTCCTAAACTGTCAACCCACGAGGGTTGGATGGTCAGCCGTCAATTGTCTGAGACCCATTTTGTGCTGCATCATCTCTAGTGTACCAGTCAGATTATACGGTGGGGAATGGTGGGCAGATATTCCTTTCCCCTGGCCAGTCAGGCGGAAGCATGGCTCGACCTGGCCAGTCGTACTACACCAGAGGATCTGTGAGAGGTATGGCACGTGGCGGCAAGGGACTGGCACAAACCTTTCGCTCTTCTGGTTGGCATCGAGGTACCTATCCTCAGCTTTCCTGTTTCTTTTTGGGTTTTCACCACTCCTTGCATTTCCCTCCTGTTTTGTTTGACACCTGTTCAGGATCAAGTGTTGCAACGTGGTCTGTCACATCCTGGCTGAAGTGTACTACTGGGCAGCATCTTGGGCTGAAATGAATCTTAGGAAGTTAGTTCTGAGGTCTAACATTGGTTTCTGTCCCTCAGGAGGTTCCTACATCCCCCAGACTCATCTCAGGGACTCTGGCCCTCTCCTCTATGCTGCTAGAGTAAGTAAATCCTTGATCACAACTACACTGTGTGTGGTGGCCTTATAGGCTTTGTGGCTTAGTACTCTTAACTAGCATATGTCAGTAGTATATGAAGTTGTGCAGTGAGTGATAAGCAGTGTTGGTTTTACTGTTGGTTTTACAACCAAATCAAGCAATTTAGATAATCTGGCTAAACTGGCTTGTTTACAACCTGTCTGACTGCTCACGTAGTTTGACCCATTGGACTTTGGCAGCAATGTTGCCCTTATCCTAAATCTCAGCAATTGTTTTGGTCAGTACAAGGTTACCATAACTGTTACTAATGATGGCTGAAACTATAAAAATAAAGCAGTAATTAAGTACATTTATCCTTAAGTGTGACCCCAGCTATAGCTTTAAAACAGAAAGACTATGCTATCAGTAAAATATTAGTGTATCATCTTGCTTAGCATGCTAGTGACAACCAAAAACTAACCGGTCATGCAGCACACAGACATAAGCATAAGCCAAGAAATTAGTATGCTTGCACGCTGCCCTGTGTTAAAGTTCAGTGCTGTTTTGCTGCTTTGTCTGCATGTGTTACAGTTCCTCTGTGGTATTTTTTTTTTTTTTCAGGACTCTGGATACCAACACAGCTATAGACGGGGAGGAGGAAGGCATAACTCCAGTGGTAAGAACACAAACTCCAATAATTTAGTAAATGGTGATCTTGTCAGGCAATATCATGGTTTTTAAAAGGATTCAGCGACTTGGAAACTGCTTGGAAGTGACTGCTGGTTAATGTGTAGTCTTAATCAGCCGCCTGTCACCATTTCATACTTGTTGTGTTATTTGACAACAGAAACAGAAGAACATGTGAATGAGAACAGCTTTATTGGAGATTTGGCTGTATTAAAATACTGTACATACACAGAGAATAGGAGAGAAGTGAATCAATTAAGGGCTGAAACCAGCTGACTCTGTCTTCCACATCCTGAAGCTCGCCATCAACGTGCCACTCTACATCAACCTCATGCGCAATGAGGATGTGATGGTGTCGGTGTACGCCAATGATGGTTGCATGGAAGTGCAATAATGAAGTGACTGCATTTGCAGAGGTGGATGTTTGTAGGGATGAAGTTTAAAGAAAGTCTATATGTAACATTTTTACTGTACTGACTTTTATCAAGAGAGTTTAAAGTCTAAAATTTTGTCAAATCTGTTGTGTCTGAATAGCAGGGTGAAATGGCATTACTGTCTGGTGCTTGCATTACAGAAGCGTTGGGTGTTTTCAAACCTGTGATTCATTTGCTTTGGTCCAAGTCTGTGGATGAGTTAATAAACTTCTTTCATTTTCCCTTAGTTTGGTTTCTTTCCACAAAAAAGTGATCAGAAAGAAAATGAGTGAGAACATCCACTCTGCTCAGTGGTTATGTGTTTGGGGTGGGGCTGAGGTCAGACCACTGATCTGGCTCATCCACATCCCAGCACATTAGCTCAAATTCAGAGAGTATGTCTTGTAGTTGGGTCAGATCGAGATCAGATATGGTTCCCACCGCAAACTTGCCAATCCAGACCTTCAACTGGACCAAACACAGGTTTAAAACACCTCTACTGTACCATAGCTGTTATTGCACCCCACAATTTTTTTGTCTTGACTTTGACTCTACAGCAGCCTGGAGTGATTCTTCCCAGGTGAGTAGCCCAGACCGGGAGGGAGCCTTCACAATTGTGGACTCGGGGCATGGCGATTCGCTCTCGGTCTCCACTGTGGAGGTCCCGCTCACTCCCCACGCCCACCACCACACTGCCCTGCTTCCCATGCAACTCTACCCACTGTCCCAGCCTCTGCGAGTGGCCTTTACCGCCTCTCGCACTGCCAACTTCGCCCCGGGCAATCTGGACCAACCCATCGTGTTCGACCAGCTGCACAGCAACCTGGGCGAAATGTACGACACCCATATCGGCCGCTTCACCTGCCCCGTCAACGGAACCTATGTCTTCATCTTCCACATCCTGAAGCTCGCCATCAACGTGCCACTCTACATCAACCTCATGCGCAATGAGGACGTGATGGTGTCGGCGTATGCCAATGATGGAGCCCCAGACCACGAGACGGCCAGCAACCATGCCATCCTGCCTCTCTTCCAGGGAGACCAGGTGTGGCTCCGGTTGCATCGTGGTGCCATCTATGGCAGCACCTGGAAGTACAGCACCTTCTCGGGCTTCCTGCTGTACCAGGACTGAACTGCTGTCAGCCAAATGGCCATGTTCTCCCAATGTGTGGATTGTTTGCTTTGCACTGAATGGTGATTAAACTGACGTTTCAGTATTGTGGTCAGGCTGCATGCAAGTGTCCTTTTCACCATAAAAGCCCACTCATAAATTAAGGTGTGTCAGTGGCCAAACGGTATGATCTGTATTCACAGCCATCATCTTCATTTGAAATGGAGATTGTGACTACTTGACATCTACCAAATGTACCTGACTCCCCATGAATGTGTAGTTCATGATGGTGGTGCTCAGTGTGACTGTGATACTAGTACAGCTGGGCCTTGATCACATCATCTTGCTGTAAATCATCCTGTAGCACATCAGCTGTTCAGCCCAACAGGTCACTGATTTCAGTGAGAACTCTGATGCAATGTTATGAATTTGTGCCTTTTTTTGTTTTCATGACTGACCAGATGTTAAACAGCTAATGAACTGAATGAATGGCTGACTTATTGGATGAATTATAACTGACTACTATCAGCACTTTGCTTGATGCTGGGCTCCTATGCATTCAGTCTCACCTTGCTGTGTGTGTGAATGTGAATCTGAGGAAGGAAAGAATGTGTTCTGGGTGGTGGGTACGGTGTCAAACTGTTGAGGCCAAATTGTTGCACTAACAGACTACTGTGGAGACGTGGAAGTGGTCCCTTGATGTGCCTAACGTTAAATAAAAGATGAGCAGTGAATCTGGGTGCTTCACATTTATTCTGTTTCTACAGTTATAGAGTTTGTTACTTTCAGCAGTGTTTATAGGGTCATTCACCTGTTCATTCTTTGTGACAGCTTAACAGAATCAAAAACCAACAACTACTCCCATTTAAAAACTTTAATAGAAAAAGCAATTATGACAAATATAACATTGCAACATGATGATCTGGGGTTTATCCTAGTTTCTGGCCCCAATCTAAAACAGCACATAGCAGAAATGTAACTGATGCTGACTCACCTGAGGACATTTATCAGACTTCACACAGACACTAAAGGATACTGCTGCTTTCACATAAGCAGTCAAACTCCCCAACAACTGGGAACAGGCTTCATATCAGTGGAGTTCCTGTACTGTGCTGATGTTTAATGGTTATTCATGTTTTACAGTATCTTTGTTTGGCATGATTATGCTAATTAGTAATAATTCCAGGACGGTTGTTGGGAAGTATTGAACAAATCAGGTGCTAGAAGATAACCCATAGGATTATAGTTCATCCTGAGCAGAACCCAGACTTAATGGTATTCCACTCCAGCCAATAGCCATCCTGCTGATGATACTGGGTGTGAGGGTCAACAAAGTCAGTAGATTTCATTGGGAATCCTAAATGTCTCTACTAAGGTTTTTTAAGGTGATGCTAGAGAAGATCACCAACAACACAGATTCATCATCTGGGGATCATGAATGTCTGTACCAGAGCTAACAGTCCTATCAGTGGACATAGGAGTAACTTTGCTCACACACTTTGCTACTGCAAAAGGCTAAATTTCCTAAGTGCATATCAGAGAGAATTGAAGCCAGTTCTACATGTGAGGCCACTGAATTGATGAAGGCAGTAAGAACGTCTTTATTAACCAGCATACATGTTGGGTGGACTGGGACCAGAGACATCCCGGACAAGACTTCACTCAGCTGTTCAGCCGGAGCTAACGGACTCTGCTGTTCCAGATGAAGTAGTAATAACAGCACCCGCACTCAGGGTGGCAGCAGCATCTCCACCGTACCACTGTGGCGACGAAGAAGAAGAGGAGGGGAGACCGTAAACTGTCTGTTTACTTTGCTTTACGTCCACCGACAGCTGGTTGCCGGTAAAACGGGGCAGGCCACGGCTCTCGGTAAAGTTTGACATTAACACCAGCGATTCTTCCGTCAAGACAAACGCAGCCAACGTTGCACAAAACACATTTCTGACCAGTTTTTCCCACTAATGAGCCTTTTATTTTGAACGTGGTGACCGGAAGCTGTGTTTGTAACTCCTGGAGGTTTGACCCTCAGTGGATGCAGATATTAACGCTTGGCTGAGTTTAGG
This sequence comes from Lates japonicus, assembly GCA_033238685.1. Lineage (NCBI taxonomy): Eukaryota > Metazoa > Chordata > Actinopteri > Centropomidae > Lates > Lates japonicus. The sequence continues at coordinate 78,330 of BRZM01002090.1, forward strand.
GCACAAACGTTAGCTAGCGCTACATGTATGTGACAGTAAAAACACAGAAGGAACCGTGGAACTGAACACATATGGATCCTAACCGGATAATCCAGGCTCTGAAAGGGACTATCGACCCTAATCTGAGGATAGCGGCGGAGAATGAACTCAATCAGGTGGGTGAGCTAAAGTAGTTGGTTGGTTTTTTTTGTTTGTTTGGTTTTTTCAGTGGGAGGGAAGGAGGGGCATCACGGACCGATTTTGGCCCAGAAACGATGCCGGTGTTTTGTGGAGGAGGACAGGCCGTGTTTTGGTGATCGAGCCCGGGCCTCGGCCTGGTGAATTTTCAGCCCCCCCTCACGGTTTGGCAGCTTATATCAGGCCTGCGATCAGCAGTTTGACTGACTGCGTCGAAGAACAATGGGAGTTAGATGTGACAGCCATCACGAACCATGAGCACCAGTGGGTACCCAAACTTTAGCAACGTCAACACTGGAGTTGACTGAAAACATCTGCGCTGCTGCTGGTGTTTGACACGGAGCTGCTGTTACAGTGGAATGATAAAACCATGTCATGGATCAGAACCTTGGTTTCTTTATCCTACTCTCATCAGTTTGGATATTTATTTATTTATTTATTTATTTTTTACATCCAGCTGTTATTTATTTTTCATTTTCTATTTTTAAAAGTTTTCCCATCAATTTTAGGTTCATAGTTTCCCCCACATGATGATTAAAAAGTGGCTTACAGAAGGGCTTTCTAAACACCAAAAGAAATTAAATGATGATGTGTTAAGTTATTAGATTGTTGTTTATTCATTTATATATTTCTCTCTTTTTGGATTTAAAATAGTCAAATTTAATCACAATCAATAGCACAAAGTTAACATTAAACTGTCATCTGCACTTGAGGCCCAGATAATGTTCTACGCATATAGTAAGGGCAAGGTCTCTCTCTCTACATGTTGTACATATGGAACAACTGAAAATAATGTTATCTTGTGCACAAAGGAAAAGTAGATTATTTTCAGACATGCTGTTTTTTTGTTTTGATTTATTTTGCCATACATCATGTGCACCCAAATGCAAATTTGCCGGGTATCTGCAGATTTTAACTCAAGTCTTGGTGAATCCATCCATTTTCTGCCACTTAAATGAGTGACATTATCATATATCACATATCATTAGGAATTATTGTTATATTTTCCCTGGAAGTTCATGTTGTCCCTACTGGTTTTCCCTTATATTTTCATACTCTGACCAGTATGACTGTGAAACAGGTTTTCACTTACATTCTGTGCATTAAGCCTTTATAAAGTCTTAAGTTTAACTTCCTGAATTTTAAGTTGTTTATGTGACTCCATTTAAATCTGAACAGAACACAGTCGTCTGTCCTCCTCTGGTTGTATCTCATACTGTCTGCTCTGTATGTTTCAGTCCTACAAGATTATCAACTTCGCACCGACCCTGCTTCAGATCATTGTGTCGGAGCAGGTGGAGTTTCCTGTTCGCCAGGCAGGTACGACAGTAAACAGTTCAGAAAACAATACTGCTGCTGTTTTTATCTCACTGCTGAAGGTTTGTTCTGTTTATTACGTTTTAATGCTGGTTGACATTTTCCATCTTGAGTCAGCAGTAATAATACCAACATAATTTCACCTAAGGTTATTCTATTATGTAATTTTCATGTTAAGAAATGTTCACAAAAAAGTCCTGTCCGTGAGGAAAGGTGTTTATAAAGCTCAACTTTTTATAAATTTCAGAACACAGAAAAATTAAGTGCCTGATGTGCATGCTTACCTGACTCTTGTGTGTGTGTGTGTTTGTGTGCAGCGGCCATTTACCTGAAGAACATGGTGAGTCAGTACTGGCAGGACAGGGAGCCGTCTCTGGGCGAGGTCGTCTTTCCCTTCAACATCCATGAGAATGACCGGCAGCAGATCAGAGACCACATTGTGGAGGGCATCATCCGCTGTCCAGAGTCCATACGGTACACACACATCACACACAAGAGTCAGGTAAGCATGCACATCAGGCACTTAATTTTTCTGTGTTCTGAAATTTATAAAAAGTTGAGCTTTATAAACACCTTTCCTCACGGACAGGACTTTTTTGTGAACATTTCTTAACATGAAAATTACATAATAGAATAACCTTAGGTGAAATTATGTTGGTATTATTACTGCTGACTCAAGATGGAAAATGTCAACCAGCATTAAAACGTAATAAACAGAACAAACCTTCAGCAGTGAGATAAAAACAGCAGCAGTATTGTTTTCTGAACTGTTTACTGTCGTACCTGCCTGGCGAACAGGAAACTCCACCTGCTCCGACACAATGATCTGAAGCAGGGTCGGTGCGAAGTTGATAATCTTGTAGGACTGAAACATACAGAGCAGACAGTATGAGATACAACCAGAGGAGGACAGACGACTGTGTTCTGTTCAGATTTAAATGGAGTCACATAAACAACTTAAAATTCAGGAAGTTAAACTTAAGACTTTATAAAGGCTTAATGCACAGAATGTAAGTGAAAACCTGTTTCACAGTCATACTGGTCAGAGTATGAAAATATAAGGGAAAACCAGTAGGGACAACATGAACTTCCAGGGAAAATATAACAATAATTCCTAATGATATGTGATATATGATAATGTCACTCATTTAAGTGGCAGAAAATGGATGGATTCACCAAGACTTGAGTTAAAATCTGCAGATACCCGGCAAATTTGCATTTGGGTGCACATGATGTATGGCAAAATAAATCAAAACAAAAAAACAGCATGTCTGAAAATAATCTACTTTTCCTTTGTGCACAAGATAACATTATTTTCAGTTGTTCCATATGTACAACATGTAGAGAGAGAGACCTTGCCCTTACTATATGCGTAGAACATTATCTGGGCCTCAAGTGCAGATGACAGTTTAATGTTAACTTTGTGCTATTGATTGTGGGGTGAACTGTTGCGTCGAAAGAGCTGTAAATGAATGAGCAACGTCTAATGACAACATCATTGATTTCTTTGATTAACCTGCTGTCGTGTGGAAGCGCGAACTAAAATTGATGGAAAAGCTAAGCGAAATAAGCGGCAACTGGATAAAAATGAAATAGGCAAATGTCGGAAGCGATGAGGTGGATAAAGAAACCAGGTTCTGATCCCATGTTTCTATCGTCCACTGTTTCAGCGCTCGTGTCAGGCACCGGCAACAGCAGATGTTCAACTCCGGTGACGTTGCCCAATTAATTTACTGTGCTCATGTTCGTGATGTTCTAACTCGGTGGTCTTCGACGCGGTCGATCGACGCATCGCCGACCCTGACTATAGCTGCCAAACAAACGGTGAAGGTTCGCAGGCCGGGCAGGCTTCGATGCAAACGCGACGCAACCTCACTGCAAGCTGCCGGCATCGTTCTGGACCGCTGGTCGTATTCACTGAGCAGGCAAACAAAGAGCCAGCCAGCTGCCAGCTCGCCACCTGATCCGCCGCTCGGGTGGGGTCGATAGTCCTTTCGGCCTGGATTATCGATTGAGACCAGCGGTTCTGATTTCACACTGTCTTGGAAACACCAGTTAGTTAGGACCAGTCCCAGCCTGGTCAGATGCGAACATGAACTGATGAAGCCTCTTGGATGAGAGGTGAAACAGCTTCCTAGACAATAACTAAGTCCAGTTGTGTTTGATTGAAATTTCCTTGAGACTCTACTTAAATAAACAATAACTATGGCTGTTGCCACTGGAAAATGTTTCATTCTTCATATAATCATAAAATCAAACATTTTCTGCATCCAGCTGAAAAGTATGGACAAACCAGTTTTATTTCTATAGTGCCACATCACAACAGAAGTTACCTCTAGGCACTTTTCATATAGAACAAGTCTTGTCTGTTTCCCACAGTCATTGTTCACCATTTTGTTATATCACCTATCACCAGTAAGCACCTTATACAGGAGCCATCAAATGAAACAGAAATACAAAGAATTAAAGCTGCTGACAAATGTGTCAGTGCAACAACAATTACATTAGAAACCATTTTAGAAATCTGGACTCTGACACACACAGTTACAGTTACTGTGCACTTTCACCTCTGACGACTGTCTGCTCCACATCATACCCACAAACTATGGTATGTAAAAGTCAGTTTCACCCCCTGTAGTGTAAATGATGGTATATGATTTATACCTGATGACATTGTGCCACACCTGAGGAATGGAGGAGCAGCATCAACTCTGTCTGTTAAGTAGATTTAAGAAGATTTCTTATAATGGCTGTGCCAACTATAACATTTCATGTTGTTAGATAAAACCTGAGAAACCCAAAGTTCTTGATGTAAATTAAAGAGGAACTCCGGTGATTGTACACATCACGGTCTGTTTGCCATTGTTACCACATATGTTGAGAAAGCACCATTAAGAAGTATTATTTGTGTGTCCAGATGGAGCTGTGTGAATTCTGACAAATGTCCTCAAATGATGCCACTTGAGTCAGCCTCTGTTGGGTCTGAAGTAAAAATCTGTGGGTGTAGTGTTGGAAAAGAAGCAAGCTAACAGACCTCATCTCTACTTGAGGACAGAGTCGAGTCAAGTCAAACCACAACAGAAGAATCCAGCCAAGGCGCACTGTGGATGATGTGGGCACCTGATTTGAGTTTTATTCTTGGATTTAACCTCTGATTTCAACCACTAGCTGTGGAGGTGGTGTCCAGCTTTTTTTTTTTTTTCTTTTTTTTTTTTTTTAGTTTACTGGACAGCTCTCTAGAAGAGACGGTTTTGGATGTAAAACTGCTCTCATATCTAGAAACAGAAGAGGAGTTACACATAAAAAAAAAACTTAAAAATGCACATACCTGCTGCAAGAGAACTTAAGAATGGATGTCATCTGTGTAGTAATGGAAATGCTGCTTCCTGATAATGTGGCCAAAAGGAAGCATAGATAGGGTGAAAAGTGTTGGTCCTAACACAGAACCCTGTGGAACTCCATGATTAACTTCTGTGTACATGGAGGAGTGTTTGTTAACATGAACAAACTGGACTCTATCTAATATGAGAAATTACGTGGACTATTAAATATTAGATCACTCTCAATCCCTGTCAGTGACTTCTTAACTGATCATCACATTGATTTATGCAAACCTGGTTACAGCAAGAAAACTCTGAATGAATCAGCACTCACTGTTCATATGAATCCTCACACCCCTTGAAGCAGAGGCCGAGGAGGCTTATGAATCAGCCTCTCTTAGTTTTTCACACCGGGAAGCGGGAAAACTCAAAAACCAGTTCCACTTGTTACTGTCCATCATCCACCTGCTCCTTACTCTGATTTTTTTGTCTGTATTCCTTGTTTCATCTGAGTCAGTGCTTATTAAAGATGAAGCAGTTACAGTGAGAGATTTCAACATTCATGTAGATGTTGACTGCAACAGCCTTAGTTCTGCATTTCATTCACTTTTAGACTCACACAGTTCTTAAAGTGTAAAGAAACCCACTCACTGTTTTAATCACACCCCCAACCTTGTTCTGGCTTATGGCATCGAAAAATCCCTCTTTTGTCTGACCATTTTTAGTAATGTTTGAGTTTGCATTAATGGACTACACATCATTTGGGAGAAAATTCCTTGACAGGAGGTTTCTGAAAATTCTAAATTTAGGGAAATGATTTCATTGTTATTTACTCCAGTGCCATATGTCAATACAATGGAGAACAGTTGTCTCAGCTTCCGCACAAGTTAACAATCTTGTTGATAGTATTGCAGCCTCACTACACACAGCAGTAGTTAATCAGAGGAGGCTAGCTCCATGGTACAAGTCACAAATGTGTGTTTAAAAATGATGTCACAAAAGCTGGAGAGGAAATGGCATTCCACCAATCCAGAAGAACTTAGCCTGGCCTGGAGGCTTTTTTAAACTAACATATTTTTTAAAAAGCCCTCTGTAATGTTAGAACCATCTATCATTCATTATTAATACAGGACAATAAGACCTAATACAGGTTCCTTCAGCACAGTCTTACTAGTACTGCTTCTAGTTTTATTGCTACTTTTACAATTACTGCCTTCTGCTCGAGGTTTCTGCCACTGTTGCCTAGTGCTGCTCATGGTGGGATTTGTTGGGTCTCTCTCTGTAAATACCTATTTTAAAGAGTATGGTCTAGACCTGCTCTATATGAAAAGTGCCCTGAGATGACTATCGTCGTGATTGAGTGCTATATAAATAAAATTGAATTGAATTAATGGATTATTGAAATCTGATAATCTAAAAACTGATAGATAGATAGATAGATAGATAGATAGATAGATAGATAGATAGATAGATAGATAGATAGATAGTAGAGTTGATGATGAGAAAAGTGCCCTGCTGTACACAGGGGAAATACTTTACAGATTTTCTTGACAGTTAACATTTAATTCACTTATTTAATACTCTGCAGTGGAGAGATATGATGTGTCGTAGTTTTTATTCCATGAACTTCAGATCAGTCACCTCCTGTGGTTATCTCTTCCAAAGGTGATGCAGTTTATTTGATCTCCTCCTTCTGACACTTTTTTTCATATGGATACCAACACTATGGTTTTCATTTCCAAACAGAAAGCTGTAAAAACAATTTAGTTCACATTGTTACTGTGAAAGAAATAACATTTTTGTAAGTCATATTTTTTATCCTTCATATTTCATTTCTTTCATTTTCATTTTCCTTGTAGCGTTCCTTTTTTATTCTGAAGTCTATGGTTGTCAATAAAATAGAAATAAATAAAGACTGCCATCCCTCTGAAAGTGTTGCCCCAGCAGTTCTTCCATGTGTAACTGGTAAAAGGCAAATGCCACTAGATCAGCCACTAACACTACTTTTTATATTCTACTCTTTCAGTCACTGACAGTTCACGCTGACCATCAAGGCAGTCAAAGTCAGCCCAAGTTGAAAACCAATGCAGCCATTTAATGTTCTGGGTTGATGCACAGGAACAGTGGCATGGGTCCTCTAAACCCACAATGGGCTAACGGTGGACCATGACATCACTATTGGATCTGGGTCAAAGATCATTTGAAAAGAATGATGCAGCAGGAAGGTACTCACAGCTGAATGACTGTATGATGTTAAAAAGAAAAGCACTACAGCTATTTAACATTGTTATTAGTTAGCCAGGTTAGATTCAGTGTCAGTGTTAGTAAGCTAACGTTAGCCTAGCCTGCCAGCATGATAGTGTGTGTGAGTCAATGGCTAGATAACATTATTTGAGCTAGTATGATCATTAGTGACTTGTCTACATTTTAAAGCAAAAGTGTTTTCTACCAGAAACGTGTTACTCCTCTCTGCATCATGCCTATGAGCACCCCTGTTCTAAAATCACTGTAATCTACCTCCTCTCTGGGTTTACTGCTTTTATAAAACAGATTGTCACATTTTGAGTAAAACAGTTTAGGACCCCAGAGCAGACACAGACTGGAGACACCAGCAGAAAGGGTTGGGGGTAGTTTCTAGGTAAGATTCAGTCTTATTGAAGAGGGTGGAGGTGAATGAAGGAGATCCAGGAGGGGAAAGAGGCCGTGGATGAGGAGTGGAATGATGAACTTCTCAGGTGAGTTATTTCCTGATCCAATGGAGCAACAGGCAGTGGCAGAGGCAACGACGGGGGAAGCTCCAGGCACAGAACTGAACAGAATTTACCCTTCACTAAGTCCTGCCCTTCAAACACAGACTGGCTCAGACGAGCATCACTGCACCCCCTGTATGTCAGCCCCGTGATAGATGGGGTGATCTGTCCAAGGTGTACCCCGTCTCTCATCCAGTGTCAGCTGGTACTGGCTCCAGCCCCCTGCAACCCTGACAGATAAGCTCTGTATATGTTACAGGGTTTGAGTGTACTGAACCCAGATGCTGAGTCAAACAACAGAACACCAGGAATAGCAAGACAAATGACGTTTATTACACTCAGCAATAACGCAGCAGGTGGATGGGGGAAAAGGGCAGAGGGGGAGAGTCTGGGGCAGACGGTCTGGTGGTGGAGCGGGGAGAGGGGGAAGTGTTCGGGGGTAGCCTAGAGGCTTGCAGACATGACTGGGGATCCACAGAAGCAGACAGCGGCACCAGCGGGAGACTAGGCAAAAGAGAGACAGGGTCACTTAACTAGCTCACTGGAGCACAGACCAAACAAAAGCTCAGAAACAACCACACAAGTTCAACTGAGAGGCCAGACGTTACCACGAAGGCTGACAGAACAAACTGGCAATGAGTGGCGAACAGACCAGGTTGGATGAATGGGCGAGGATGAGTTAATAGACTGCAGCTGTGCTGGTGCCATGGAAAGAGCACACACACCCACACACAGAGGGGGAGGGGAAGACGGGACAGACACAAAACCAGGGCAGGAACTGGGGAAGAGGAGGGGGACTGTAACAGTATAGAAAATAGATGGATTTTAACAAGGTCATTAAAACATCCTTTTCAGAAATATTACCTAAGCAGACCTTTTTAACTCTGAAAAATGCTGAAACATTAATTCAGTTTTTTGTTACTAGTCGTTTAGACTATAGTAATTCTTAGGGTTAGCTAAAAGGTCTAGCATAAAACCACTGCCAGCTGAAATGCTGCAGCTGTTTGTCTGTTTGTTTGTTTGTAGCATCTAGCTTTGGGGATCTGCTGTCCATCATGAAGGTAGAGACAAAAATGGCAAGTCCTCAGTTGGTGCCTTTCAAAACCACTCATAAGACTCTTCCAAATATAGTATAGGTAAAAGAATACAAGCATGAAGGATGGAAATATAATACGGTAAACGACAATACCAAAGCCTCACATTAGGACAGTGGTGGATGAAATAGTAGAAGTTGAAATACCACACAGGGAAAAGAATGAATGTAAACATCCTGCATTCAAAATGTTATTCAAGTAAAAGAAATACATGAGGAAAATATACTGAAATATACTGGGAGTAGAAAATAGCGACAGGAGAACATAGCATAATACAGATTCCATGTAAAAATGTGAAGTGGTATCAATAATACAAAAGATGAGCAGCAGGAGGCCTGTCATCACGAATCAGAATCTACAGCTCCAGAGGCAGAAATGCCTGCAGAAAGTGACAGAAGAGGAGAGAGAGAAGCGAAAGAGCACAAGACTATGAGAAAGGGAAGATATCAAGTTAAGTAACATGTAATATGGGATATGAATCAATACAGAGGGAGAGTGAGAAGCTCAGTGCATCATGGAAAATCCCCCAGCAGTCTAGGCCTAATTGTACTGTTGTCGATGGTTGAGCCAGAGCTCACTCTAACTCTGTTGACTGTTATGTATATCCTGACACCTGTGAGTGCATTATCACTTTTACACCAGTAGCCATCATTAAGTTCTGTTCACCTGAGAAACTAACCCTGACGGTCAGGTTAGTTTAACCGGTGATTTTACTGATGAGGTACACTAAAGCTTTTTTGTGTGACATCTTTTTAAAGATTTGAAAACACACAGTACACAGTGGATGTGCAATGGTACACAGAAGTCACACCACAGTTTGGACGTCACAGTTTGGTATGAGTGCTGTACAAAGGGAAAAAGCAACAAAAAACTCCAGATGCTGTAGTGGAAATTCCCAGAAACTGCATATGCAGTGACAAACTGAATTTTTTTTTTTTTTTTTAATCCATACACTCTGCCCAGTTTTGTAACAGAGACAAGAGATGACTTCGTGGTTGGTGCTGACAGTAGTGCAAGTTGCAGTTTGGTCCCTCCTTACAAAACTACTGCTGCTACATATTACCTAGTCATGGCTCAAAATCGAATGAATTCTTCTGTAACACATCACATGGATGACTTCAGTGTAAGGAACACAATACAGGAATCATTACTGTCCTTTCTAGTGTGTCACACTGACAGTACAAACTTTAAACTTTAAACTTAAAAAAAAAAAAAAATTATTAATACATTTATAATAGCCTGGCAGGATAGTGTCAAAAGATATAAAAAGGCCCTCTGTAATGCAAGAGGCGCCTATTACTCATCATTAATAGAGGATAATAAGAACAACCCCAGGTTTCTTTTCAGCACTGTAGCCAGGCTGACAGAGAGTCACAGCTCTATAGATCCACACATCCCCATAACCTTCAGCAGCAATGATTTTATTAACTTTTTTAATGATAAAATTTCTACCATTAGAGATAAAATCAATCACATCCAGCCCTCAACCAGCACTGATTTATGTCAAAACACAGGATCCATAGAGTCAGCTGCAAAACCTAACCTAGACTCTTTTTCTCCCATCGACCTCCCCCAGCTCACATCAATTATTTCAGCATCTAAACCTTCAACTTGTCTCCTAGACCCCATCCCAACTAGGCTGCTTAAGGAAGCTCTGCCCTTAATTTGCAGTCCTGTATTAGATATGTTAAATCTGTCCTTGGTAACAGGTTATGTGCTGCAGTCGTATAAAGTAGCTGTAATCAAGCCTCTCCTAAAAAAGCCCACTCTAGATCCAGACATATTAGCCAATTACAGACCTATATCTAACCTCCCCTTTCTTTCCAAAATCCTAGAGAAAGCAGTTGCAAAACAGTTGTGCGACTTTCTACAGGATAATAGTTTATTTGAGGATTTTCAGTCAGGATTTAGGTTGTATCACAGCACAGAGACAGCACTTGTAAAAGTTACGAACGACCTCCTGATAGCATCAGACAACGGACTTGTTTCTGTACTTGTCTTGTTAGATCTCAGTGCTGCTTTTGATACAATTGACCATCATATCCTTTTACAGAGACTGGAGACTATTGGTATTAAAGGAACTGCACTAAACTGGTTTAAGTCCTATCTATCTGATAGGCTTCAGTTTGTACATGTTAACAACTACTCCTCCATGTACACAAAAGTTAGACATGGAGTTCCACAAGGGTCAGTGCTTGGACCAATCCTCTTCACTCTGTATATGCTTCCCTTGGGCAATATTATCAGGAAACACTCCATAAATTTCCATTGTTATGCAGATGATACACAGCTTTATCTGTCAATGGAGCCTAACGAAACCAATCAGCTAGCCAAACTCCAGGCTTGTCTTAGGGACATTAAAACTTGGATGACAAGCAACTTTTTACTACTGAACTCAGATAAAACTGAAGTCATTATAATTGGTCCTGAACACATCGGAAATAAATTTTCTAATGATGTAGTTCCACTAGACGGCATTGCCCTGGCTCCCAGCTCCACAGTAAAGAATCTGGGAGTCATCTTTGATCAGGATATGTCCTTTAACTCACACATAGAACAAACTTCTAGGACTGCCTTCTTTCACCTGCGTAATATCACCAAAATTAGACATTTTCTGTCCCAAAAAGATGCAGAAAAACTAGTCCATGCATTTGTTACTTCTAGGCTGGACTACTGTAATTCATTATTATCAGGCTGCCCCAACAAGTCTCTAAAGACTCTGCAGCTGATTCAAAATGCTGCAGCACGATTACTGACAGGAACTAGAAACAGAGACCATGTTTCTCCTGTGTTAGCCTCTCTACATTGGCTCCCAGTCAAATCCAGAGTAGAATTCAAAATCCTTCTTCTCACTTACAAAGCCCTTAATGGACACAGGCTCCATCTTACTCAAAGATCTCATAGTCCCTCACAGTCCACCAGGCCCTCTGCGCCTCCCAGAATGCTGGTTTACTGGTGGTTCTCAGAGTTTCTAAGAGTAGAATGGGAAGCAGAGCCTTCAGTTATCAGGCTCCTCTACTGTGGAACCCTCTCCCAGTTTCTGGGTCCAGGAGGCAGACACCCTCTGTACCTTAAGAGTCTGCTTAAAACTTTCCTCTTTGATAAAGTTTATAGTTAGGGTTGGCTCAGGCTTGAACCATCCCTTAGTTATGCTGCTATGGGCCTAGACTGCCAGGAGATCTCCCATGATGTGCTGAGCTTCTCTCTCTCTCTCTCTCTCTCCCTCTCTCTACTCAATATGGATTCATATGTCATGTTGTCAACTCAATATCTCCTTCCCAGTATTGTGTCTTCGCCTCTCTCCTCTTCGGTCTTTCTGCAGGTATTTCGCTCTGGAGCTGTAGAGTCTGATCTGTGATGACAAGTCTCCCTGCTGCTCCCATAACTCCACCTTCAACACCTGCTGTTATAATTAGAAATTACTTATACTGCTATTAGTTGTATTGCTATGTTAGCAGTTAATACTTAATTATCACTACTATCATTACTACTGCTGTATTACTGGCATCACCTTTACATTTTATTAACCCGTGTTATGCTATGTTCTCTTCTCGCTATTCTCTCCTCTCCCCTCTCTCCCCTCTCTCTCTCCTTCTTAACCCAACCGGTCGAGGCAGATGGCCGCCCACCCTGAGTCTGGTTCTGCTCGAGGTTTCTGCCTCTTAAAAGGAAGTTTTTCCTTGCCACTGTCGCCTAGTGCTGCTCATGGTGGGATCTGTTGGGTCTCTCTCTGTAAATACCTATTTTAAAGAGTATGGTCTAGACCTGCTCTATATGAAAAGTGCCTTGAGATGACTTTTGTTGTGATATGACACTATATAAATAAAATTGAATTGAATTGAAAAAATTTACAGTGAATACACAGTTTTGCTGACATATAGTTTTATATAAACAACACATATTGCACATCTATTAAAAACATTACATCACTAATTATTGTAAAAATTCTTTATTCTTTATTCATCCCTCGAGGTTCTTTAAGTGCAATACAAGTGACTGAGCCGAACAGACCTCTTGAAAAGAGTGAACATCCTGAATATCATGAGGAACACTCCTCCACTGTGCCAAGAAGCTTAATGAGCAGACAAGACAGGCGGAGAAAAAGAAAAAAGAAAAAAAAATTCCACAATGTGATTCACGTTGATGACTAAATGGTCATGGGTTTCCCACAGTCCACTCAGGAACTGTGAATGGCCAACAGGAAACCATACTATTACAACAGTATGACTGTATATGGGTTGGTGACCCACAGTGATTACTGAGTATAATATCAATGGCTGTCTTTCAGTGGGTGCTACTAAACAAACCTTCCCCCTGTAATCCAGGAACGGTTTTGTCAGCACAAGAGATAATAAATGTGAAAAATAAAGAGAATAACTCTCCTGTTCCTCTGACTGAGGAAGTGTGGCTTTTGGGAACAAAAGGAACTGGTAAGAGAACATTTAGGACATTTTACTCCCCACTGACAGAAAGAAACAGCTGAGTATTCTGTCATTTAAGGTTTTCTTTATTTATTATTATTTCACAACATACACACAAACAAATGGAATGATCATGTCTTTCAAAGTAGGAAAAAGTCAATTTGCATAGCACCAACTCTGAGTACAAAGTGCCCAAGCAATGAATTAAATAATTACATTTAAACAAAAAACACGAAACAAAAACAACAAACCCACATCCTTAGCCTCGTTAAATATGTTTCTATAAGCACACGTCCAACAGCACCTTACCAGGGAAAACCCTTTCCATATTTTTTTTACCAGCTTACAATGAACCCCATGGTAACAAAAAAAAAAAAAGAAAAAAAAAAAAGTCTAACTGATTCACACACAAATACAGCAGTGGTATAATGAGGCCTCTGTAATCCATCAGCACATACACAGACTCAGACATGGAACCAGCTGTTTGCTGTTGTCTGTCCCACACTTCAGTACTGGAGATACTTCCCACATGCATGCACATTCTACTTTTACAAAAGGTGTAAAACAACATTGATGAACTGAGTGTAGAAAGTGAGCTGCAACATTTTCAATGTTTCTTCAAAACACATCTACACAGGTACTGGAGAGGAAAAAAACCCTCAAACTTCAAAATGTACAAGAGGAGTAGAACTTCTGTGTTAGGCAGTGATGAAAGTAGTTCTGTATTTCTCATATTTATCACCTGATAAAACCATAACACAGGCAGACATAACACAAAAATGTGAGCAGGAGTGTGTGGGTGTGGCCTGGGTTTATGTGTGATAGTCTGCCAGTAACTCTGCACTGCTAATCACTGTTCAGACCTTCCTAGTGAAAGCCACTGAGCTGGCAACAGCAACACACTATAAGACATGTACAAATAATAACACAGAGTGGTTCAGCCTTCTCTGGTATTACCAACCACACTTCACTATGATAGCACTAAATAACCAATGCTGTCCCCCACAGTACTGATTACATTCAAATACAACGTGCCTGTGGGACAAAATGTACATGGTACTATAGTAAAAACTTGTTTTAATATTAATGATACACGTATTACACCGACCACTTTAGATTCTACAGCTTTACAGAAAATAATGGACGGGCTGACTGACAAAAATATATTTGCCTTTTCTTCCTCTGCTGACCTCTGTTATTTTCTCTTGTTCTAATCTTTCCCTTCACTTCTGCTTTTCCACAAAATCAAAAGTCCTTTCGTTCACAAATTCATACGTCATAGTGTCTGGCTTCCGGATTGGGTTTCACAGTTTCTCCTGTCTTGACAGACCTGTGTTTAAGGATTATGCTTCCAAAGCCTGATTGTTTTTTTTTCTGTGGATATTTATCCAGTTGACATCTATTTAACATGATGGTTCCTGAGTTATTTTTAATCTCAGTGAAGGGTTTTTCCACAGGGTTTAACAGACAAACAAACTACTGTTTGCTATTTTAACATTGAACAAGACAGGGCTCACCCTAGAGCTAACAGATTGTGTTAGTCTCTCAAAGGATAAAACTTTCATGGCAGCAAAAAATCAAGAGAAGGTGGAATTCTTCCTACAACAACAGTCTGTCATCTTTAAAGCTGGGGGAAAACCAAAGGATGCTGATAAGACATCCTCCAAAACGAGACATTTAGAGCTCCACCAACAGCACAGAACTAACACTGGCAATTCATGCTCCCCAAAGAATGATCCTTCTGAACTTTCACCACGTGAACAAGAAATATTCAAATCTAAGCCATAATATTTTAGGGAATGAAGCTTTTCTATTTTTTCTTGAGAATCATATTCAGTTGACGATAATATAAAACCCATAAGAAGATGGAATTATTACAGTTACACATGTTAGGGATGTTCTTAGGAAAATATAGATGCCTTTTGTGATAGTATATGAAAGGAAAATGATTGTTAAGGCAGCAGTCTGTCTCTGTGAGCTGTTATTAATGAGTTTAATACAATGCAGCTTATAACTTCAATGAGATAAAGCAAACCTGCAGCTGAGCAGATATTAGTAGCTTCTTGCTGCTGCTGCATCATCATCATCAGTGGATTCAGACTTTTCATGAGCTGTAATAGTAAAAGGAAACCATATCTACACTGGTTTCCTCCATTAGGTGTTCACAGAGTGGAGGGTGCAGGAAACCTCCAGATGGATTTAGGTGACTCTGACTGTCTGACCAGATGACTGGGGCAGAAGCTCAGCACCGAAGAACACCAGGTATTGTTTGTTAACAATAAGTTCAGGGTGCGACGACTTTACTCGTAGTCTGCTGTTAGCCTCCAGGACAAACAAGCCGGACGTATAGAGGGATTTTCTCCAGTGCTTTAAACTGCAACTCACTGTGTCTTCTGATGACAGGAGACGCCTGTTGTCATTGTAACTGTCTGTGATATAAAACACCTCACTGACGAGTCGCTTAGTCGCTTCCGTACACGCATTCACACTCTCGTAGGTGATCTGCAGGAAGACTCTGTAAATGCCTTTTCTGGGCACCGTGAGGTTCCCACTGGAGTAGTTGAAGCCTCCATGACAGTGGACATTTCCAATCTCACTCTCCCATTCAAGGAATCCCCCAGGAATCTGATTGGTACCTGGAGCTGAGGAGAAGAGCGGGAGCAAGAATTCACTTCTCCCACTTTATATTTGTGTGTATGTCTGTGTATAATCAATACAGACTCTACAGTATAATTATATAGTTCAAAATACAGTATATTATTATTTATGTATTGTTGATATGTAATCATATATTTACCTGTTAGCATCACACTTGGATTTTCAAGGTGGTGATGTTGCTGCTGTGTGACGCAGATGTCTACAGGAGAGATTCAGAGTGATGGTTCACACACTGACCAGTGATTGCTTTTATAAACCTGTAATCTCACTTGATGATGGGACCACATGCTTACCTGGTGAACGGCTGTCCGTCTGCTTCATGGCCTGTAAGGACACAAACACTGTCTTAGCAACATTTCTTGGAGCTCAGAGTAACGATACAAGAACTGAAAACAGCACAGAGGAACAACTGAACAATGCCGAGTTTCACTTGAATAATTAGAAAATATAAACTGACCCCAGCTAATGCTATTTATAAAGAATATTGTAATATTTGAACATATATGACCCGACGGCAGTGCATTTAAATAACATTCTGTGTGACCACACTGCAGTGACAGAACAATGCTTATACTGTATATTATTATTATAGTACATAAGAATATTTATGAGAACAGACTCATTTACAGCAAACAGTGCAGTGTCCTGTAGAGGCTGATTCTGCTGCAGTGAACAGGAGTGAACAGGTGTGTGCTACAGTCAGATACACTGCACACATCCTGCTGCGGGTCAAAGGAGCGGCTCGGTACTGACTGACACCTGTCACTGATTCATCATGGGACAGTGTGTTGTTACTAGGCAACGAAACCAACAGAGATGACAAGATGGCTTCGTCCCGTCACCACATCCACCTCAAAAACTTCGTTAAAACGCTTCAGAGAAAAGAGTGGCGTCAACCTGTGGCTGGTTCACCGTGTGTTC
This sequence comes from Lates japonicus, assembly GCA_033238685.1. Classification (NCBI taxonomy): domain Eukaryota; kingdom Metazoa; phylum Chordata; class Actinopteri; family Centropomidae; genus Lates; species Lates japonicus. Next base: position 94,988 of record BRZM01002090.1, read on the forward strand.
TCCATTTAAAACGAACGTGACACTGAGTGGAGCTGATGAAGACAGAAAAGTGAACATGTGCTTCTGTTTGACGCGTGTGTGGTGAAGAAAAAGTGAAGTTTCTAAACCACGGATCATTACACCGAACTTCCGTTAACAGAGCATTTGATCCAACCTGTCTGACTTCAGCAAACACTGCGACAGGAAGTACACTTCGACCTACTTAGAACGCTCCAAGAATCTGAATGTCTTCAGGTCATGTCTCCTCTTGATCGAACATATAAAACAGAACACACTGAAACACAACCGACACGCTGTGTGGTTGAATGAAGTTACAGAGCCGGACCGCCCGTGGTCCTGGACTGTAATCACCTTCAGACCGGTGCTGTTCTCGGCCACAGTAACAGTAACACAGTTACCTGAAGGAGCACAGAGTCGTCAGGTGTGTAAATGTTACCTGTGTGTCCGCTGCCTGATGACCTCGCCCGTTCAGAACGACCGTGAACAGCAGAGCCAGAGCCGCTGCAGCGGTGACGAGCAGCGCCACTAACAGAACCTGAGCCATCCGCTGGAACCGAGTCTCTCTCTGACGGAGAAGTTGGATCAAGGTGTTGTGTCGGCGAAGTCCTGCCTCCTCCTCCCCGCAGCAGCAGCAGCAGCAGCCTTCTGCCTCCATGCCGCTAGATTCCCATTCAGAGATCAGTCAGAGGCTCCCATCCAGCGGCTCCATTTATCAGCGCCGTGTCGCCCACGTTGAAAAACCGCTGGTAGGGAGTCTCGATTCAACAGTTTCACTGAGTGCCAGGACTCAACCACCAACATCCTCTTTCGGAGGTTAGTTTGTCAGAGACTACAAACGTTTCATCACTATAGTCCGCTACAGGTCATGGGACTCCCATAGGACATGCACACCCCGAAACACCTGATACAGGAAATAGAAGGAAACTTTTACCGGTCCATATCACAACATGACCCCCACCTGTCAGGGACAACCCCGTCACTGAGATTTACAACACACGCACACACACACACACACACACACACACAGTGTAATTAAACTGTATTAGTCTTGGTTGTTAATGAAGACTGTAATCAGACAGTATACTGTCAGCCTCTGACCACAGAGCCACTTCCTTTTAATGAGGATTGTCTGGACAGAAAAAAAACCGAGACCATGTTTCATTCCTCTGCAGCTGAAACAAGTCAGTACAAACATTGATGTCAGTTTAACTTCAGCGTGAAACCACAGAGACAGTTACCTGGGCAGGTCAGCATAATAAACACACAGCAGCAGTGTGACAACAACATTTTCATCTGACTGATATTTCCAAAGAACAGCATGAAATATTAACATCAAATAGCATCAAATGAAGAAGCAGTGGTCACCAAATCTAAAATTTGACAATGTAGCAATAAATTAGCTGACGTCAACCACATCCTGTGTTAGGGTTTGAACCACACCTCTTGACTCAAATCTTTCAAACCCCCCCCCCCCCCACACACACACACACACACACAGCAGATATAACAATATCTATGTCCAATCTAACTGCTGGATAGGAAATTAAATAGCATCATCTTCATGCCTGGAAAAACTCAAGGCTTCTCTCACCACATCACTCACACAGTCGATCAAACCAACCTTCAAACTTATCAGGTGGCCAGATAAGTTAGACCCGTCTGGAAACAGAAAGTGCTCGAGCATTAAAATAATAAATCCCTTCTGTCAGTAGTTTAATAGCATGGCCACAACTGCAACAAGAGGCGTCCTTCAAACTGTGGATGAAGCATCGTTCAATTGGATGACAGGCTATACGTCATATGAAAAGGTGGGGGATTAGAATGACGAGGAGAGCCTGCAGCTGTGAGAGGAGGGGGAGATAATAGACAATGGTGCTCATGAGCGATGGCTAGGTCCTGGTCAGCTTGTAGCTGCAAATGCAAACATTATTCTGGTGAATAAAATAGGGTGTAAACAGGGAATGTGGGGAATCTGCAGTGATATTTAATTCATCATTCATTTAAAGCCCCCCGGTACTCAAAAGTGTCTCATACTTATTGTGGCTTTATTTTTAATCTCTGAGCTTCACTGTGCAGTTTGTCGTCACATATCTCAATATGTATTCAAACACCCCTGGAGTGGATGTTTAAAATGTGGTAGTAACTTACATTACATTACACAGATATGCGAGTGAGGCAAAGACAACAGTTAACCCCAATTTTATTGAGAGTTGACCTCTGACGTTGGGTTATTATTTACATTGTTTCATTCTTTGTTCTAAGTTCAGGGTGGTGCTTTTTAGTCCTGCAGTCGCATACAGTTTATGGCAAAGTCCATTGATAATAAGAAATAAAAATACAAAAAGCTGTGGGCTGACAGCAACATCACACCCTTGAGAAAGTGAAAGGTTGGGAGCTTGTTGAGTGACAGTGTACACACAGTATTCTACCTGTACATTAATAGTGCTACTATTCACATTCATCTGTACAGTAATCATATTTACAGTGATCACATTAGGGAAAGAGCCAGTACCTGAGGAGTTAGTTCCATACTTAGCTTTACTCATTCACTGTGGTAAAAAGAAACACACCCAACCAATGGTAACTGAAACAACACAGAAAACACAGGATCCATGTCTAAGATCAGGTGTGAAGCTTTGAAGTCTACTGATTTCACAACAGCTTACTGTTGTAGCTGATGCAACTCGACCGTATGAGATAACAAAGACCGGTAGGCTGAGGACTTTTTACAATGTGCAGGCTGGTTTCACTCTGTAACAACAGTATCAACACTAGAACACCGTTTCTGGTCTAGAGATCCAATGGTCCAATCATTTGAGACTGAGTCACAGAACCCAACCTCTTCATACCCCATGTGTGAAGCATTTCTCAGATGGTTTGTTCGTCTTTTGCTGGGGTAGGCAGCAAAGAGCAGATAAGATTAGGAGTAGATTACGGCAGTTTATGCAAGCCCTGCAGTAGTGACAAATGTGAGAGTTTATAAACGGTGGGTGTAGTATCTGTAAAAGAAACACTCCTCTTAGATACATCAGGTGAGCTGGCACGCTTTAACAAACAGGAAGCTATAAACAAAAGATGAGGTTGTTAAAATGCTCTTGTGCCAGCAGCCTTCATCTTCCCCATGACTCTCTCCAAAACACATGAACTATACATGAGAACATACTGGCCAATTCAAATTACCATTCAACAGCAGATAAAACACCATGAATAAACACAATAAACACATCATACATGTGCAGCATTTCTCCCAAGACTGAAACGTCAACCAATAAATACGAACAGAATAAAAATTCATTAAATAACAATCATTGTCTCAGTTTCAGATCACTGTTCCAAGTGATCCAGTTACAACTTAAACAGTCAAAAGTCCATTTTAAAAATATCTGAAATGCTAGGCTCCTGTAAGTTCTCTAACTGGTGTCAGGATCATTGTTTGAGTGAGCAGGTCTATGCTTTGCATCTGTCTCACGCGATGCCAATTACCTAACTAATCTGCACAACAGTGCCCTCTGCAGGCACAACTCAAACAAAACACTTTAGTCTTTGGATCCTTTTCACTGATCGCCCATTCCACACAAAATTATATCAAAAAGGGAAAATGTTTCAAGTGGAAACTCTTTCATATCTTTGATCACATCTGCTTGGTCAGTTTGCCGAGTGTTGAGATGTGTCATAGCTGAGCAGGGTAACAACAAGCAGTCATACATGAAGGAGCTTTGGATTTGGTACTTTCCAGCAGCTTTGTGTCATCTGTAAATCTAGGTGTCCAGCTTGGGGGTGGATGGAGTGCTAAGCCTTGTAGCAGTTGCCCTGTGTGGTAAGTGCCAGCTGGCCGTTGGGTGCCACCTCATTGGCCTCGTCCTCCAGCAGGCCCGACACGTCAGCGTTGGGGATGCTGTCATGGTAGCTGCTGAAGCTGATGTTGTCCTCTTTCAGTTCTATGGTCCAGAAAGGGGCGTTGAGCTTGCGGTTCTGGTACTCCCGGTAGGTGTACACACCTCCAACAAAGCCCAGCAGCAGCAGCACCACCAGAATGATGACTGCCAGGATGATGATGTTGAACTGCGTCCAGGAGACCTCTGTCAGGGCTGCTGTAGTGTTGTCTGTGGGGCTGCTCAGGCTGGTCAGCAGGGCCTGGGTGGTGGCGGCAGTGCTCAGCGCAGTACTCGTGTTGCTGCTGGATGTGGAGGCCGGGACGCCTCTCGCTGTGACGGAGGTCAGAGTGGTACTGGTGGCAGACACGGAGGGGGACGGGGGGGCCTCTGTTGTGGTTGTATCTGCTGGTGTGGGAATGAGTCGGGGCGCTGAGGAGAGAGAAGTAGGGAAAACATGACTGAACATTTCAAGATTTTATCTCCCAGTGTTAATAAATTCACAACTTTAAAAAGCAATTAAATGACGGCCTGTAAATAGTCACTAAGTAATAGTGCTGGACTGGAGGTCAGGTTGTTGATGTATAAGAAAAGTAATTTGTGACATCTTGTGGCAAAAAGATGTAACTACCTCTTACTGCAAACACCTGCTGCAAACAAACAAAAAAAACAATTCTGAGCTTAAAGTGATGATTTCCATTGGCTGTCCTCCCTCCAGCATGTCCTCTGCTTGGTGCTGGTGTTTTGTTTTTATGCCAGTGACTAGTCAGCTGTTCACTGACTCTGTTCCAGAGTCCTGACATTGTTCATGCTGGCTCATGGTGACAATTCAAAAGAATGGTACCATCGTTCATGTTCCACCTGAGCTTTCCCTCTTAAAACATCTGCTGTGGGAAAAGGTCATGTTGCTAAACTTATTTTAGTATTTGTGAAGTATTCTGCAAGTTTTGTTTGAAGCAAAATGTAGAGAGAAAAAAAGAGCCTCTTCCTAAAATGTATTCTTTTGGAGAAATATCTAATACATCAAATAATAAATTAGCAGATCTAATAATAAGTGCATTAGATCTGCTCTGTGAAGACATTGCACAGTCGACCAGTTTTTGTGTCAGTCAGTGTTTTGCCAGTTCCAGGGCCCTAATACTGGGTATGCTGATTTGATGCCATGGCTTGGTGGGACACTTTAATGGCAATTGTAAATGTTCCACTTGTGCTTTTCCCGCTATGACAGGTCAAAGTGTCTGCTGGGAAAAAGATCTATTACTTGTCTTTGTTTTCTGAGCTGTTGTCAGAACCAGCACACTACAGTCTGAGTGGGTAAGTAGGTAAAGAAAGCGAATGTTTGACCAAATGGTGGGTTGTGGGCCAGTCTTACCTGGATGGCTGCAGTTATGTGCTCGGGCGTCCCCTATGAATCCAGGAGCACAGAGCTGGCACTGGGACCCGGTGGTGTTGTTGGTGCAGTGGAGGCAGTGACCGGTGTCGGGGTGACAGAGCTGGGCGGGGCCCTGAGGGTCTGCATTCCCACTGCAGTCACATGGAACACAAGCCCCAGATGTTTTGTAGAAGCCGGCACTGCACTTGTCACACTGTGGGCCACTGTACCGATGAAGGCACTGGTCGCACACTGGTGAGCCACTGGAATCTGCATAGGAACAGACAAAGAAACATCTCAGCTCCGGACCTCCTACAAGGCTAGGTTAATGTTGACCTCTAGGCCTTGCAAAAAGACTTCTCAGGACCCCCACCATGACCTGTAGCTTTCTTTTCTTGCAGGAATATTAATGTTAAATGTGGTGAGCAGTTTCTTTTCTGACAGATTAGCACTGGGGTGCACCTGCAAAGATACCAATCAGATATATTCCTGTGAAGAAACAAACTTGTGCAATTTCCACATATGTCTGCTCTAACTACCCACTGACTATCCCTCTCTAAATGCCAGCTTAGTTGGGGTCTAGTTTGTTCTATGATTCAAAATGTTGATGTCTCTCAGGATGACAGTATCACCCTCTACATGGCACAGTCTGAGTATGAAAATGATGTGAATCATATGCTTCGGCTTTCACAGTCACCAGACCTCGACTCAGCTGAACATGTGTGTGAGGGGCATGTCAGACAGAGCTCTCCACCACCACCATCACAACAACGAGGGAATGTCTTTGGAAGAAGTAGTGCTCATCCCTCCTGTAGAGTCAGAGGCCTGGAGAGACACTGAACATCACAGATGAATGATAAGAGGACAGAGAAGTAAGAGTGGAGGAGACTGTGGGGTTGCAGTTCAGGTTTGGAGTTTAATTAGTTTTCAAACTGAGTACAGTTCTTTATAAGGACCATACAGTTATGTATTAATTTTTTTATATATTAATTATACTTGTTATGGAAAGCAATTTCCCAGAGATGGATAAAAACATTCTGATGTATACACTGGTGTGATAATAACATAACAGATTTCTGTTAGCCAGCCTCCTCTGTAGCTCTGAGGCTCAGTCCTCAGCAGAGCAGAGCCCACAGTATTGAATGATTTAGACACAGATAACTGCCTTCCAATGGCCTAGATGTTGGTCTCTATCTAGTGAGATCACGTGACCGTGTTGTATTCCAGCACTGAGCAGGCTGCTCCTGATAAGCTTGATTTAACCTCTGTTGGGGGTTCAAAGGCAGCCAGCCTGCTGGGTTATATAACCAGGAAGAAACATGAGCTGAGCTGCACTGCACGGGGCCAGAGGACTTGACCTGCTTGTTTACCTATTGTCCTCCACTTTGCTATGACACACTTACAGAGAGGGCTGGTAACTGCTGTCTGACACACACTTGCAGAGAAAGAGAGAAAAACAAAACAAGAGTGAAGGAGAAATTAAAACATTTATAGAGATACTTAATGAAGCTGGGGATATAATGAATGAATCCAGCTGTACTGTGCAAAGACAGAATCATTCATGGCTGATTTAATATGTGTGACCCACATTCTGAACTGGTGCAATGCTCCATTTCACCTCTCTGTGTGTTAGCATGGAGGGATACTCATTCACTGCAGCAGACCTCATCAGCACATTTAAAAAGCATCTATCCTCCAGTGTGGAGCCATGATACTGCATTGTGGCATCTTCTCATTTCTCACTGTTGCCAGGGCAACCTCTTCTTGGAGGCTGCTTCTGCCTCCAGCTCCAGTGTTGCGTCTAAAACATCCTCCACAGCCACACACACTCTGAACCACAGAGCAGCTTCTGAGGAGATTTCTGATCACTTCCTCTCTGACACAGCTCTTCCTTTGGTGCTGCTGTCCTAAAAGAGAATGTGATGCTGCCCATCCCCCCCGTCTGTTGCTGCCTGACTGGCGTCGGAGTGGCCCAGCTGTGCTCATGCTGTCCCAGCTCAGCGCAGCCTGGTTCGTGTCCCTTCCCCTCCCTTCCACGCTGCACAACCTCTGCTGCTGCCCCTGGCAGGGGCCAACACAACCTGACAGCCTAAGTGCATCTATACATGGCTGTTGCCATGCAGACCGCCACCAATGGGGGGGCGTCAGGACATGGCAAGGAAGGCTGCTGATGATTGGCTCAGAGAGGGGAAGAGCAAGGTGAGAGAACGTGATAACTGGGTAGAGTGAGCACAGTGATGCAGCGCAGAATGCAAACCTCAACAGGGAGTTTACAGAGAGGGTTAAAGTGCAGTGTGACGTGGGTGAACTGTGATCATAAGCCACTATGTAATGGTGTAATGTTTGAGCCGGCTGAACTCAAACCACAGAAGGCTGTCGGTGACCACACTGACATACACAGCACAGTGTAACATGGCTCCTGGCCATACTGATCACAACAAATAAACACAAATAAACCAAGCAATAATTATTCCTTTCCACTTATGGGGTCCTTTCACATAGCAACACTGTAGCTGGAGCTCAAACAGTTAAACAGTTGACTAGTCCATCATCATCATATTTAAGTCAATTTTAAAGCAGAAATGCCAAAAACATATGTTTCCAGCTCCTCAAACCTGAGAATTCTATTATGATTTATTATTTTTCAAATTATTTCATTAATGTTATTATATACATTATTTTTAAAATAACACTTGCAGGTCTCCCAGCTTGTGGAAGCCCAGTTCTAAATCTCTGGAGTAGCCCTTTAACATCAGAGTTGGTGTACAAAACACAACAGAGAATGTGTTACTGTCACTTGATTCTTCACTAAGTCAAGCTACAGAAAATGAACTGATGACAGTTTTGATAACAGATTCATTGGATTCATTCATTTACCAGTTCTCCACTGGTGTTCCTCTCTGTGCAATGCACCTGTTAAATGAATACCTTTCAACAACTGCCACTGTCAATCAAAATGAGCAGTTTGAAGACAGCACTTTGGGCCCTTTGGATGGAAATTAGTTGATACTTTTGATATTTCACAGACAATGATCTGTTAAATAATAAACAAATAAGAAGCAGAATAAATGATAATGATGTGCATCCATCATTTCCTGGCCAGTATAACTGAGTCATCATGACCTCTAACCAGATCCCATAATTACAGAATAACTTACTTGATAAACCTCTCCAGGCAGAAATATAGTAATTGTGTAGATTTTATGTAGATGTTTGGCTAAACTAAAACTATTATTTGTTGTTGAGACCTCATAGACCTGTTTTAGCTCAAACCAAACACCAGTTGAGTCAGTGATGTGTGTGCTGCTCCTCCGCACACACACAGCTGGAGGGAGGATCAGAAACATGCTGCCTGCTCTGATGAATTCTGGTGCTTGTTATGACATGTAATGACATGTTTTCTTGACTCACACTAAGCTCCTGTAGTACCTTCAGTGTTGTTGAGTAGGTGCATCCCTTAATGGTTTGTTTGGCTATTTTAAAATTAAATTTCAGGCAGAGTGGAGGTGGTTGAGGAATATGACAGTGACTTTGGTTCAACCCAGATATCAAGCCAATAGAGACCTTTGGGTGTTTAGTGTAAGTAGGGCAGCAGCAGCCTGCAGGTGACAGACGTGGGGTCACACAGGAAGGTCACTGTTAATCAGAGACTGATGGAGGAAAGTTCTGGGAATTTGGAGGATTTTTTTTTACCACAATGAAAACATTATTTTGCAACACTTTAAAGATGAAGGATTGAACATTCAGAAAACCCTTGTTATAAATGACACCAGTGGCCATTAAATGAACAGCAGCAGCATTCTGGGCATCAGCCAAAACAGTGACTAACTGACATCATGTTGATAGATGAGGTAATTAAAATCATGGCTGTGCAGACCACTAAGGTCACCAAGGTCCAGACCGTTGTGTTTTATATAATTGTTGGTATACGTTGTGAAATTACAGGCTAAAAATATCTCTGCAAAGACACTGCGCAACGCCAAGATAACAATTTTCATTTGATCATCTATGTCACCGCTTGTGTGACGGTGGGTGGAGTGAATGATCTTATCGTTACTAGAAAGTCGATGTCAATGTCGATGTCAGTCACATTCCTGTTTGGCAAGATGGGCTTCATTACATTCTTTTGTTAGCTAGTGCTGCACACTGTTGGTACTGTAGGAGAGTGGAACAGAGGCAGGAACAAACACAAACATCACATCCTTTAGAGTTTCCAAGAAATTTATCAGTGATGAGTCCACAGGCTGTTATAGCTGACTGGTCTCATTTTTAAAGTTAGGTTACGATCTTTCCCCACATCGAAAATAAAAAATCCATTAATCCATGTAAATCACTTCACATTCTTACATACGGTAACTTTAAACAGAAACACCTGGTTTGTGTAGGGGGGAGCAGTGTGTAGCCTGAGAGACAAAACCCTGGGCGTATTAAGTGCTCACACAATATGTTTCTGTGTGTGCACTGAAGCAGTCAAAGCCAACGTAGATGTATGTATCTGTCTTTTTGGAATCACAGGCAGCAGACTGAGACTCACAGCCAGGTGAGGTCAGTGAGCAGCATGCTGAGTCACTGTGAGGCTGATATCTGACTGCACCTCTCTGCGTGAGAGGAGACTGGAACTGAATTTACATCTCAGTTTTGTTGGTTTGCTGAGCTGAGAATGACATAAATGTTGCACTGTCTCTTTTAACTATGGATTCAACCAAACACAACTGACGCAAACTTTCACAAGTCTAGACTATAAAGCTCTGCATATAAAATCTGCCTCTTTGTTGTCTGGCAGGGAGTTGGATGAGACACACATCTGTCTGTTAGATAGAAGATATAACTTCAAACAAACACCAGAAACTGGCAGACACAGCTAGGCTGGCTCTGTCCACAGCTTAAAAAATCCATCTATCAGCTCCTCTAAAGATCACTGATGTTCGTTTGGGATAAACAAATGTACACAAATGACTATTTAGTGTTTTACAGGGGTTTATATGGGGTTTATATAGCCCTGGCTCCCAGCTCCACAGTAAAGAATCTGGGAGTCATCTTTGATCAGGATGTGTCCTTTAACTCACACATAGAACAAACTTCTAGGACTGCCTTCTTTCACCTGTGTAATATCACCAAAATCAGACATTTTCTGTCCCAAAAGATGCAGAAAAACTAGTCCAGCCATTTGTTACTTCTAGGCTGGACTACTGTAATTCATTATTATCAGGCTGCCCCAACAAGTCTCTAAAAAGACTCTGCAGCTGATTCAAAATACTGCAACGATTACTGACAGGAACTAGGAAAAGAGACCATATTTCTCCTGTGTTAGCCTCTACATTGGCTCCCAGTCCAAATCCAGAATAAATTCAAAATCCTCCTCCTCACTTACAAAGCCCTTAATGGACAGGCTCCCATCTTGCCTTAAGATCTCACTTAGTCCCCTACCACAGTCCCACTAGGACTCTCGCTCCCAGAATGCTGGTTTACTGGTGGTTCCCAGAGTCTTTCCAAGAGTCGAGATAGAGGCAGAGCCTTCAGTTATCAGGCTCCTCTACTGTGGAACCTTCTCCCAGTTTGGGTCCGGGAGGCAGACACCCTCTGTGCAACTAAGAGTAGGCTTAAAACTTTCCTCTTTATTAAAAACATAGTTAGGGTTGGCTCAGGCTTGAACCATCCTTAGTTATGCTACCCAATAGGCCTAGACTGCGGAGATCTCCCATGATGCACTGGGCTCCTCTCTCTCTCTCTCTCTCTCTCTCTCTCTCTCTCTCTCTCTCTCTCTCTCTCTCTCTCTCTCATCTCTCTCTCTCTCTCTCTCTCTCTCTCTCTCTCTCTCTCTCTCTCTCTCTCCATCAATCTGATTCCTTATCCCATAAACATGTTACTAACTCAATATCTTCCCTTTTCCTGTAGTATTGTGCTCTTCGTCTCTCTCCTCTTCTGTCTCTTTCTGCAGGTATTTCTGCCTCCTGGAGCTGTGGGAATAAGTCTGTGATGACAAGTCTCCTGCTGCTCCTGGCACCTGCTGCTAGAATTAGAAATTACTTATACTGCTGTGGTTGTATTGCTATGTTGTGATTGACGCTAATTATCTTTCTGTCATTACTACTGCTGTATTACTGGCATCACCTTACATTTTATAAGGAACCCGTGTTATATATGTTCTTCTCTGGCTATTCTCACCCCTTCTCCCCACCTCTCTCTCCCTTCTTAACCGATTAGGGCAGATGGCCGCCCACCCTGAGTCCAGTTCTGCTCGAGGTTTCTGCCTCTTAAAAGGAAGTTTTTCCTCTCCACTGTCACCTAGTGCTGCTCATGGTGGGAACTGTTGGGTCTCTCTCTGTAAATACCTATTTTAAAGAGTATGGTCTAGACCTGCTCTATATGAAAAGTGCCTTGAGATGACTGTTGTTGTGATATGGCGCTATATAAATAAATTGAATTGAATTGAATTTATATGCTAGGCTGTTTCTTTCTGGAATCTGCCTGGCAACTGTCAAAATGCCAAACTTTCCTTTTAATCAAAACAATGTTTCCTGATCAGTTTTATTGAGTCAATGTCAAGTCTTCTGACACAGAGCAGAGAGACCCTGCTAACATCCAGCTCATTCACATGTTCAACACCACCATCAAACTCACAGTTAAACAGCATTCTGGCTACACTCTGACACACGTGGCAGTTGACTGTAGTTAATATGGTAATTGAGAGCACTGTTTGTTTACCCTTCATTAGAAGTAGGGCTGTGTATTTTGAGTATAGTATCTAATTGGATAACAGGCCAAAAGTGGTAGGTGTCATGTTGAGCTACCTCCAGCACAGCTGCAGAGCAGTTAGACAGTGGAAAATGTTTTATTGAAGACATCAGTCAAATCACCACAACAATCCAAGGATGAGAAGCCAAGCTAAATGCCTGATGTGTGGCTGTGAGCAGCAGGGACTGACCGGTGTGACAGGTGCCAGTGGAGGTGGAGTTGGAGCAGGGACACGGTGCACAGGCTTCGGTCCGGGCCGCTCCAGGGCTGCGGTAGAAACCAGGCTTACACTCCTCACAGTTGGATCCCTGGGTGTTGCCCTCACAGTTCAGACACACTCCTGGAGGACAGAACAAAGGTCACATGATTACAGGGTTTTCTCTTAATCTGCTTTCTTCAGCTTGGTCACTGCAGGATCATCCCTCCAGTACGGGGCTCTGCTGTGTTTGGAGGGGGGAGGGGAGGCTAACAGCTTTTAGTTTGGACTTTTATTTGTGTGCACTCCCCAAATTATTCATTTATTCCACATTGTACTCCTAAATATTTAATACTTATGTACCTAAACATTTAACAACCTCTTCAAGAGATCACGATTTGTTTTATTAGAGAGACTTGAGCACAGCAGAAAAACAAAGGCAGGGCTTTAACTAAAGGGGAAATAAAGGGAAAGTCATTCCCATTTCTATCATCATATAAATTTAGCAAATAATTTCCATTTCCATAATAATGGTAGAATGAGCAATCAGAAACACTGTTTAAATAGTTCTTTTTTATTAATTAATTTTAATTAATTAATTCATTAAAATTAATTGTTGACTGTTCAATCCCAGCATGTACTTTATTTATTTGAAGAATATTAACTGTAGTTAAAGATACAGATTAAATGATGAGCTGAAACATGCAGAGGAGATGGAGACAGCCTGTAAGTGGACTGACAGGTGAAAAATTAGTTTTTCAAACTGTTGAGTTCAAGGACAGTTGGACACCTGAAATTTAGGGACCAGAGTGAAATCTGGCTTTAAAATCACTGACTTGTAATTTATTCTGTACTGTAATGTTTTTGATATCACAGTGCTTTTATGTGTATTTAAGTTATTAGTTGACATTAATTTAATTTATTTATTTTTAATTAATTACTTACATATAAAGGTTAATATGCTCTATTGTCATTCATTGTTATTATTGTAAATCTTTGTGTTCTGGTGTTACCACCATCACAATGTTTGTAGTTGAGCTTCTGTCTGTGGCTGAGTTGTGCCTCCATGATCACAACATAGGTTATGTAGACATGACTAAACCTGTCAGAAGGCTGCCTCGCCTGCTGGCTCTTTGTGTAACAGTGGTTTTAGCGATGAGCTATTAGTCTACCTCTCTTCCAACTATGTATCAACCTACTGTCGACAGAGGAGCTACTAATGAGTGAAATCAGCTGCTGAAAACCAACAGGAGGTCACTGCAGCAAGTCCTGGACTTTACAGACTGAGCTGTTGGTTGGGTGTGGGGGTTGGGTGTGGTGTCTCCCTACATCAAACTGTGGACCAGTGATGAGAAATAAAATAACAGCTATCAAGCTCCATTGTCATTTGGGGGTTTCTAAGTGAAATTCAAATTAAACTTCATATTTATTACCTACAACTGAAGCAGCGGGGATTTATTGTGTTACCAGCACCCACATCTTGTTGTAAACATGTGCCCTCAAGGTTCGTGGGTGAATATTCAAGCGCAGAACTTGTGTTTTTTATTTGTCTCTGCATTCTTTTACTCAATCTTTAGAAAAGAAGGGTCAGTGCAGGGATACTCTGCCTCTGTCCTGTTGGAAATGACGAGTCCCTGTTATGTTTATCTGTGGTCCACAGTGTTTGGGATACTGTATAATTTGCATTTGCATGTGTTATGTAAGCAGCCATGGGGAGAGGCCAGGGTCAGTGTTTAAAGGGAGCTGTCAAATCTGAACTATTTTCATTCACAGCACTGTGAACACTGAGCCCAGCCACAGCGCTCCATCTGCCCCTGCATTATAATGGCAAGACATATGGCTTCTAAGACCACCCCCCACCCCACTACCACAACATGTCCCCCCCCCAATGCCTGTCACTAGCTGGAGGTTTTTAAGTCTTTAAGCCCGGCTGCTGGGAGGTGAGCAGCAATCCTCCTTTAAATGTGATCAAGGACATGGAGGAACAGAAATCCACCTTAGATCAGACTAGAAACTGGATTTGTGCTATTTTACATTTGAACACTTTATATGTAGTTTGGTTCTGACTATGGTTCCACAGTAAATATTGACTTTAGAGAAAGGGTTGGTGTGCTGCCAAAGGCTTTAATTAAACACAGCATATAATCGTCAGTCATAGAGTATAGTACCAAGGTGTTACCCTGGACACAGCCCAATCGCTTTCAGCCTCCAGATTTCACCTCTCTTATTCAAAGGTGAACGAGCTGATACAGCTGCTTTCACTAAAAAGGACGTACAGTTCTGCTCCAACACGTATCAATCGTAATGATTTGAGGTTTGGTGTCTGGCTCAAGGACACGTTGACATGTAGAAATGAGGAGCATGGGATCAAACCAGCCAAACTGCTCCTGCCCACAGCAACAGTGGTCCAGGTCTTTGATTGTGTCCAGTGGGAGCAGTGGGAGAAGTATTTAGATCTTTTACTTAGGTAAAAGTAACAATCCCCAGTTAGGAGTCCAGCATATTGAATTATACTTAAAAATAGTGAAGTATTAGAAACAAAATATATTTAAAGAACTTTTCACCTAGAAACAGTAGTTAAGTATAATATTGAGTAAACTAACAAAATACTGTTGATTTCAGTGGGAGGTCTGCCTGGATTTAAATCCAGCATCTCCTTTTTGACAGTGACAATCCCACATTAAAAACGTGTTGGTACGAAGCAGAACTTAAAGCTTAGTCAGGATGACTATGAACCTCTAATGGGGAGATACATTTGAGGTACAACTCGCTGTGGCCTTATGCTTTTGTCAAGACTAACAGAAAAAACTTTCAAGTTGAGTTGAAAAACAACAGACTGTTTCAAATGTGGTTTTTATAAGTGCAGGCAGCTCCTTAAATTCTGAAAATGCTTCAGTGTATCAGTCTATCCCAGCATTCCTTCTGTCCTCAGCAGCCTCACCGGACTGTGGATGGCAGTAGCTGGTGTGGTTGTGACACTGGCAGGGCCGGCAGCCAGTACTGCTGAAGTGGAAGAAACCCGGATGGCACTCATCACACTTGGGTCCATACACTCCCGTCTTGCACACACATATCCCTGAGCTGAAAAAGGAAAAACAGAAGATTGAATCAATACAACAGTGTACAAGTTACAGAGCCAGAGAGCTTTTCATTGAATGCAACAGAGCATCAGGCCAAAGATGAATGGAGCTGTGTGTGAGTTTGCTTTTTGGATTGCAGTCATGACAGATGACATCCAGACTGTTGTGGTGATTCCACACTTGACCTCCTGCAGGTTCTCTCATCCATCTGCTTCCTGTGTACTCTGCTCCAGGTATATGAGGCATGTGGGAAGCACCCTGACAGTTAGCTATAGTTCAGAGCCATCTGGACCTCTCATATAGCATCAGTTTCTCATAACATGTTTGCTGTGCTGTGCTGGGCACTGCTGAAGAGTGGAAACTGTCACATACTTTCTATTAACAGATTCATTTGTCAGTTTGTCTGTACAGTTCACCCAAACCACAAATAAAATTGATTTTACTTATCGCTAATGTTAACACAGCTTAAATAATAAATCTGTCTCTGTGGTTTCTGCTGGCTTCCAAACACAACTGAATTTAGTAAGTGGTCATCAAAGCATCGATTTATCTTTCCAAAACCAAAACCAGTGTCACTGTTACTCAGGATAATCTACAAATCTCACTGTCAACGGTTTTCATTGGAACTTCTACCAAAGTAACAACTCATTTACATTTTAAAACAACCACATAGGTCTTTGGCAGATTGGATAATTGTTCAGGATCAAATAAGCCAAGTGTAAATGCAGCCCAGAGGAACTGGACCCACCTGGATCACATCTTGAAGTGATCTGTGGAGACTTGTATGGTCGTACTCCTGTGATAACGGCAGCTGAAGTTACACTGAAATTTCACTTCAGTAAACACGTCTCTCTCCCTGTCAAATTAAAGCCTCCAGAAAGAAAGTGGCCAATTTCAAAACATGTAGTCCTTCAGAAAGTATGGAGTGCTACTGTGATGTTTATCTGACCCCTGATCAGTTCAACCACAGGATGATCTCCATGGGTGAGGGAGCTGAGTGCTAACAAGATATATAAGAGACTTGAGATGACAGGTGTAAATAAGGCAATAGTCCATTTCTCTTAATACAATGAATTACTTAGTTGAAATGTCTGTAAAAAGTTTGTTGACAACAAATCAGGGTTGCATGACTCAGACACAGAGAGGATGAGTGAGTTGAGAGAACAGTATCTGCACAGGGCTCCAAAAAGGCCTGGACCAGGCCTGTTTTACTAACAAAACTAGAGCTAGACCAACAAAACAGCCTGGCTGATATCCATCCATCCATCCATCCATTATCTATATCGCTTATCTGTTAAGGGTCGTGGGCGTGCTGGAGCCTATCCCAGCTGACATTGGGTGAGAGGCGGGGTACACCCTATATGGATCGCCAGTCCATCATGACCAACATACACAGACAAACAACCATTCACACTCACATTCACACTTACAGACAATTTAAAGTCACCAGTTAACCTGCATGTCTTTGGACTGTGAGAGGAAGCCGGAGAACCAATGAGAACCCACACAGGCACAGGGAGAACATGTAAACTCCACACAGAAAAGCCCCGGGTTCAAACCTTCTTGCTGTGAGGCGACAGTGCTAACCACTGCAGCACCGTGCCGCCCCCCCAGCTGAGCCAATATTAGCTTTTTGCACATATGTTCATATCTGTGTGTATGTCTGTTGATAAGTAAGTACAAACTGTAGAACAACATGCTACACTTGGTTTGAGGTCATTTAGAAAAATGTCATCTGTCCATCAGAGACAAGTTGGTTTTTACACTTAGTACGTATCATGGTCACAGTCCTTTAAAAAGAGAACTGTAAAATGGCTGTTAGTTTATCTTCTGTGTTTATGTTATAAAACACTATCAGTAGATTTATCCTACTCCCAAATGTTCATATCAGTTACAGCCTCAAAAATCAAGCATCAGTCAGGCTATAAACAGAACTGAATAGAAGAAATCAGAGCACTGAGCCTTTAATTTACTTCATGTGTTTAACAGAGCTGCATATGATAGCTCTCAGATTAGAAAATCTCAATGGATAATTCCCAAGAATGCTGGCAAAGTTAAATTCAATTACACTGGAACTCATCAGCAATAATACACACACCCATCACTTGTTTTGTTATGGTGTCTTTTCCGGGTTGGATCAGCACTGTGACTGCTCTGTGTGGCTGTTTGTCAGTTATACATGAAGGAAGAGTGAGTGGCAGAGAGAAGCTTTGTTTATTCCCAGAGAAAAATCAGCCATAGCTCTCTGATCCCACCACATTCAAGGAAACTTCTTACGAAAAGTACAATGCTAAGTCAAGCCTGATCAGCCCTCCAACCCAGACAATGGACTCAGTAACATAATCTGAGGACAATAACTTCAAAACAATTGAAGTAAATTGAGAGTGACTGGGAGCACTTTCCATGAGCGTGTGCGTGGGTCTTCATACAAACGGGGCTTTGTTAAAACAACTGCACTTAATGCAAATGAAGATGCCCATGGCGATGCTCAGTGGGGCGTGGGCATTGCTGAGGACAAGGCTGGGAGATCAACAATCCTCCTTCCTCTGGCTACACACACCACGCACACACACACACACACAGAGTAACAAAAAATACCCACATGCATCTTCATATAAATTCAGAGTACAATCAGACACATTTTGAGAATAAACTTGTTTGTGCTGTTCAGGTTACTTCATTGTCAGAAATTCATCCTTCATTGATTAATCTGCCAGTTGTCTCAATTAGCAGTCTGTTTATTCAATAAAATGGTGAAAAATATCCATCTCAGCTTTTGTGTCTGTTTTATCTAAAACCCACAGAGTGTCAGTTCACAAAGAAATAACACACAGAGAAGCAACAAATTATCACATCTGAGAAACTGAAAGCACAGAGTGCTTGGCATCAACTATTCAACAAAACAAACAAAATACGTACTGAATAATTTGCTGTTAATCAATTCATAATATCAGCTCGAAGAATGTGAAATACATAGTAATTGTGACAGCTGCAGGTCTATGAGTGAGCATGTGTAATAAACGGCTGCATCATCAGTAGAGATGATCTCATCTGATATGAGGCATGTCTGTGACCTGTGATTGGCTCTTTTACAATATAACACAACTAAAAATCAGGTCTTCCGACAGGCAGAGCACCGGGCGGTGCCAGATGGGCGAGGATTTTATACCACCTCTGCTCAGCAGGCATATGGCATATGCTGCTCGCACTGACCTGTATCTACAGCTTGTGACTAGGAAACAAAGTAACACATGTGCTAGACAATAGACTGCTAAACACATGGCTGAGACCAGTCACTGCACTGTCTCTGCTAACAGCTCACACAGTTACACAAAGACCTGCAGTAATGATGGTTGCATACCATTAGATACAGGTCCTTCATTCATCTAGATCTTATTTGACACATACCACCCACCTAAACATTGTTGTAGACTAAGCACACACCCCCAATGGCAACAACACTCCCCAGTGACAGAGGCCTCCCACAGCAGGACAGTGCTCCTACCATACCACAAAAACGGCTCAGAAATGTTTCGACAACAAAGAAAAATCCCCCAGATCCCAATCTGATCCGGCATCTGTGGGATGATCCAGAACAGGCCAGATCCATGGTGGCCCCCACCCCATGGAAGGAGGATCCCCAAGGATCCACTGCCAATGTCCCAGTGTCAGACACCACAGGACACCCCCGGAAGTCCTGTGTCCAATATTCACAAATGCAAGCCCTCACATTTAACATGGGCCCTATATCCAGCTGCTATAATACAATAATAAAATTAGGACAAAAATTGGAAGTGTTTTCCAGTAAGTAAGCTATATATTAACAAATAACTCATTACACGATAAGAACTGGAAAACCATAGAATCTGATGTACTGTTAAACAGTACAGCAAAGAATCCTCTAATGCAGCACCACAGCCTGTTCTCTGCTCTGACTGGCTGGCAGTCACTCAGACACTGACCTGTGGCAATGCAGCACAATCTGTCATCTGTGTCTGCTGAGCTCAAATATAGAGGGCTGTCATCTTGTACATAGCCTGCAAATCTCCCAGCTCCACTGTTGTTGGGAAGTGGGGGACTCTCAGAGGGATGGAGACGAGGCTAACGAGAGTGAAAGCCACCCTTCATCAGTGATCAGTAATCTGTTCTTGTTCTTGTTCATTTGTACCCTCTTGGCCAGGAGGAGGGGCTTGTTATTGTTTTGGTGTGGTTTCACTGCGCTGCGCTGTCCCAGCTGCTCTGCGTCAGATCTACATGTCAAGTAGGTCAGTGTTACATGGGCGACAAAGCTTAGCCCCTCTTTGTGGATGCTGTGGCGACGCTGGCCATCAGCTGTTACACATGTCGGATCAGAGCAGTTGTAAAAAAATCCTCTATGTAACAGGAAGTGCTGCCAGTTTAATTACCAAGAGGTGAATGGTTGACAAAATAAACAGGGAACTACATTAAGCAGGTTTAGTTGCATTGCTGGGTGTGCAGGCAAATCCTGAAAGGGTGTGTTAAGCAATCGAGCAGCAGGACTTGTGATCTCAACACAAGTCAGGAGATGTCCAACTATTTATGAAAGTAAATGAGCCAGGACATTCAACAACATTCAAATGTGAAATCTATGTTTTCTACTTTGTTTCCTGTCATTATATCATGAATTTACATCATGAATTAATAAGTTTCACCTCTTTGAAGCAAGGGGAAACTGCTAGCCTAACTCCAACATGAGTGGAAAACCACCAAACTGGTCTGATTTACATGCTTCTCGTTAACTTACAAGTTTGTCACACATCCTTTCGTGTGTTAACTGGGTTCTGCTGACAGATGTGTAGTGACAGAGCTCAAACCTAACAACACCTCTATGAGAAATGAAACTCAGAGATACTTCATGCAGTCACTGCACATTTCAACTGTTGGTAATGGATAGAAAAAATATAAATATGCAAATACATAGTGTGGGAGTTGTTGAAGACTTTTGGGAGAGCTGGTGTGATAGCAAACAAGCAAATTACACTCCTCCAACACAGATACACACATTCAGTGGTTCTGATTTACAAAGAAACATTCATCTGTGTATCTGCACCAAACACCCAGCCACAGACAGGGCAGTGCAGTGAAGCACTGACTGCAAGTCTCCTGAGTGTGGCCATCAGTCAGGACTCAGACGTGTGGCTCTAACCCTGCAGTCCTGCTTTCTGATGACAGCAGGATGCTGGGAATCAGCTCAATGTTTCCACTTCATCAGACAGCAACACATGTTCAGTCAAATGCTTCAAAGTGGGTATTGTTGGTTTACTTTTGGTATAAACTAGCTCCTTGACACATGATTTTGATCTTGCAAAAACATCTTAGACATTTTGCCCAAAAAACAACACCTGCACTTTTTTCAGTGTACATTTTCTACCTCACTGTTGGATGAAAAACATATATGCCTGACATGTATTATCAGAAACATTCATGTGAACTATGAGGAAGAATAAAGCACTCTCACTCAAACAGTTTAACCTGGAGCCCGCATCACTGTTCAGTGAATAAAATCAAATAATATCAAACAGCCACTGCAACTGATGCAAAGACACCTGGTGACAGTGATGCATCTACTGCAGAGTGACACATGATGCAGAGGCAGACATTTCATTACACACTGTGGTGCCTTCCATACAGTACTGTAAAAAGAAATGTCTTACAGACAATACCCAGAGGAGCTGACTCAGATACACTACTGATATAACTGCTGAGACAGATACAAGTAATACAGATCTTTTGTCAAATACTGGATTGACGTAACCCAACAAACTGGGTAACACAGTGCGTCCATTTTCTATCACATGATTGGCTGAACAACTGCAGGCAGAATGTCATGTTATGAGTGAACAAGAAGAGGAAATCTTATTAGAACTGTTAAGAACATTGAATAATGATGCAATTACAGATGTCACCTGGCTTTAAAGAGCCATTAACCCTGAAGGAATTTCATTAGTTGGGGTTTCAGTGAAGCTTAGTGTCCCAGAAGGTCATTTAAAAAACGAGTTAGCACTATTCATCTGCCCACGTGCAGCTGCCGATGATGAGTGATTTACCCAGTATCAACATAGCCGATCCAGGACATACTGGTGGGTGCTTATGGCCTTTAGTCATGCTAGTGGTGTGGGGCTCTGCAGAACTGATTGGTTGGGCCACCATTTTGATAGAGACTGAAACATGAGCAGTACACCATTTCATGCTGCCAGAGGTGCCTGTCAAGTGGTCGAAACGCTTTGTAACCCCCCCCACACACAGACACACACCTTTCCAGCATCACAACCCACATTCCCATCTAAAACTGGGTTGGCAGGCGGTGGGGTGAGAAGCAAGCAAGGAACTCTCTCTCAAGCCAGTTTGGTTTGTTGTTATCCAACTATTTCTGGCACTTTTCGTGTTTACACTCGAGTGCAACACTATAAATGCCTTCCAGGAGAGACTGCCTGAAAATGTGTACTGTTATCCCTGTTATCACCATCCTCTGAGTGTGCCACTTTTGACTGTAGTCAGACACAAAACACCAACCAGTTCTTTTCTAGTGTGACCTGGCTCTTAGTCTTGTTATATATTTGAATGTTTATCATCCATTCATTGTCATTTCTTTTCCCAAACCATGGCTTTGCACCGTCATATCCCATATTCATCACACTCACCTCTGTAAATTAAAAAAGCAGCACAGAATTCCACGGTCATAGACTCAAATATCATTACTGATGGAGGGAACAGACACTGAATACCAGTGAATACCACCACTACATTTAGCAACAAATAAACACAACTGGACTGCCAAAAACCCCATTTAAACCTGAGATATGGCTGTATATCAAAGTCTCTTCACAACATCAAACTTTTCTTTGCCAGATTTCCCCTGACACAACACTGTAGTGCTTCACAGCACACTCACAGAACTCTGGACCACTGAGGCAGTGAACATAGGTCACGTCATTATCAGCAATTCTTGTGAAGGGTGAGTTAATCAACAACCTGCAGCCCTAAAAAGAACTAAGTACTTATTTGTACTGATGGATGGCAGTTTCCCCATTTGATGAACTCACTGGAACCTCTGCTGTTACAGAGCACGACAGATGGTTTAACAGCATCAATTTAAAATTCCAAAAAACTGAGAATAATCAGTGTCATCTGAGACACTGTATTGGCCTAATTTCAAGACACTTTTTTTGCCTCTTGGAATTAAGTACCACTGCACAGCAATTTGATCAAACTGAGCTCATTCTTCTTGACGTTAAATGCATTCTTTCTTTCTTTTTTTTTTGATTCTCAAGAACTGATGTAGAATTCTGGTGTTGAAATAGCTGAAAATAGATCTTCTATCATAGTCAGTCCCACCAGCTGGAAATATCTTTTTGTGATGGCATCTATATTTGGATGATTTGGATTTAGCTTTCCAGACAGATGCACCACCAAACAAAAACAGTGACAAGGACATTCTTAATAGGGCTGCGTGGCAGAGTAAACATTATGCCATATCATAACTAAAGCCATGCACAGATCCAGATTTTTTTTCCGTTTTCACACTGGCACTTTGTGGGGGGTGTCAAAGCCTCTCCCTCTATGCTTGGCTGGGGGGTGCAGCTGTAATAGTAGGACAGCTGTTTGTGCTCTAGCCAGGACTAGCTTCCCTGTGCCAAAGCACACTGGTTGAATGAGCTCTTCTCAGGGTTTAAATTAGAGGATCGCTCATTGAGCCTATGACATTAGGAAACCACAGCTGAAGTACAAATTAACACCTGAGGCTGGTAAAGACATAAAGACATCTCTGCTGCTGCTATCAAACTCATGTTAACCTGCATGTATCCAACACTGTCTGGACCTGTGAACTGTTGTTCTGGACATGGATCCAATGATACTTAAGATGTTTATGTTACTCCATCCTTGTGTGAACAGTTTGTGCCAGATCCATAATAAAACTGTTTTCAGAGTTTGGTGTGGAAAAACACTGCACAGAGCCCTGACCTCAATCCCATCCAACACCTTCAGGATAAACTGGAACACAGAATTTGAGCCAGGCCTTGTTGTACAACATCAGTGACTGACTGCATTGAAGGTTTCAGTATGCTCCAAACCCCCTCGCCAACACCTCGCAGAACTTCCTTTTTCCCACCTTTTGTCCGAAACTTGACACTACATGCAGCTTCTGGCCAGTGTAGAGGTGAACTAATGATATTCCTATCAGCCTCAGCTATACTTTGTGTTAACTTGCAAATGTTGGCATGCTAGTTTAATGGCAGCCATTATACCTGCTAAAAGTCAGCATCTTAGCAGTGTCAGTGTGAGTATATTAGCATGCTGATGTTAACATTTAGGTTAGAGAAACACTCTGCCTAAATTACTTACTGTCCTTTATGTGCGGTGGCCTGTTGGGCAGCAACAAAAGAACACCACCCCTGTCTGTTCTATGCCCCAGGTGTGGTTCAGGGTCTTCAGCTCTCCCTCCACTGCCTGACACCAGGTGTACTTGGGTCAGCCTCTTTTTCTCTTTCCAGGTGTCCAGTGAAGGGCAGCTGGGGTGATGTTGTTCAGTCTGCTGTTTGTTTGTTTCTGAGCATAGTACAGGCAAACATGATGGGCTAAAACATGAACTAATTCATAAAATAAAAATATAAGCTGGTTTGTTTTCACTGTCAGTGCAGTATTCCTGTGACAGCAGACACAACTAGAGCACCAACTGGCTCTGTCTTGGCTTATTACTTAATGGGAACGATACCTAAAGCAGCAGACTGAGGGGGGAGGAAAGCTGGCAAATCTGCATAACTTACAATGATAAGCTCCTAAGGGGGACTAGGCTAGGCTAATGGGGTTAGCAATGGTCAGACTCAGACTGTCTGACAAGGACCGTGTCATTTGTATTGCTATGTGAAAGCTTGAAGCCCTGAAGTAACCCTCCTTACTGCACCTTCACCTACATCCTACTGACCTCGAGACACAGCCTTTAAGGCTTCAGAAACACGAAAAGACATCCTGTGTTTCCATCCTAGGACTACACCCATTAGGATTTAGCTTATGTAAGCCTATACTGTGACGTATTTTTCAAAGCATGACAGCACAAATCCTCTGCACACTGTGGACACTGACTCAGGCTTTGAAAAGCAGCAGCATTCCTTCTCATGGTTAGAGGCAGAAAGTGCAGTCGCTATTTTTACCATGTTCCTAACCCACACACACACACACAGCTTCTTATCCAAGTTGCAGTTCTTGTGACTTGAGGAGAGACTACATGTAAGGGCTGCTGTGTGTTTTTTGGCTTTGAATTTGAGGAGTAAGCAGAGTCTGAACCAGAGTCTGAACATTTTGCTGCCTTCAGGGAGGCCTGATGGTCTGGCTCAATGGGCAGAGTAATGATATTGCAGGGTTATGGCTTTATGATGAACATAAAGTCTGAGCAAAGCAGAGCCCCAGAACATCTCATCCCAGTCTTTAGGAGATAACAAACACTAATTCACAGCAGACAGTCTGTTTGGGATTGGCAGGCCACAGCACTTTTGTAACTAAAGATAGTAGCTCTTCAGAAAGCTTCAGGCAGTAAATCACACATCTTCACAAAGTCTGACTTTGTCATGAAAACATAATGCATACAACCAGGCTACATATGAGAGAGGGTTTCCCTACCATTATAAGACTTAGGCAGAGTGCGTAAGAACAAACAGAACAAACTGCAGAGAGTTCTCTACTGCTCTTATGCAGGCAATTATGCAGTCATTACATCAGATATTATTTTTGAATGGAGAGAATATCAGTGTAACACAGAGGGTCCTGTGATTATGGGTTGTTTTGCAGCCTTAGTGTAGCTTGGCTAGTGACTGTTTGAGTCTGTCTTTTCCAGTTTAACCTGCAGGAGTTTCTGAAGGCTGCTATAACATGTTCTGAATGCCACAAAGGAAATACATTCATGATGAGTGAAAATGAGTTAACTGGGTCTACATCTCTACTGCAGAAATGAACTAGGTAGAAAATCTGTCAAACAGCAAAGAGTTACAGTTGTCACAGATGACAAGCTCAAAAAGAACCCAAAACTGCCCAGCCAAACACCACGGGTCAGCAGCAATACTCAGGCAACAAATACAGAGATGAAAAATGGTCAGGTACCTTAAAGGTATGCTGTGCAGGATTTGTCAGTTGTTTGTTCGTAAACACACAATTCCTCCCCTCTCTGAGCCAATCCCAGCTGACATTGGGTGAGAGGCGGGGTCCTGGACAGATCACTTGTCTATCACAGGGCTGCCATATAGAGATAAACAACCATTCACACTCACATTCACTCCTACGGATAATTTAGAGTAACCAGTTAACCTACATGTCTTTTGACTGTGTTAGGACGGTGGAGCTGGAGAGAACCCACACAGGAAGAGGGAGAACATATAAACTCCACATAGAAAAACACTTGAACCTTCTTGCTGTGAGGCGACAGTACTAACCACTGCACCATCGTACATAACTAGACATATTCATTAGCTAATACTCAAATATGGCTATTTCTGTTTCTTAATGTATGTTTGCTGCTGGGTAGGTTGGTTATGTTTGTCTCATCAGATGGTTTCTACCACTAGATGATGTTGGCTGTCTCATTTGTTGTCTCATTTCACTCAAATTTAGTGGAACATTAGGTGATGGGCCAATGATCCAGCTTCACCGAGTTTTGATGCAAAGCCAGGAAAAATAAAACTGATTGTTAAAGCTGCATTAATTGATTTTTCTGGCTACTTGGGGGCAGCAGAACAACACGTAAACGCAATATCTGGCATATTTTGACTTCGCTTT